>PVJN01007909.1:0-67506 GCA_004026805.1 Lasiurus borealis | reverse complement strand
TGGGACACACCCCTAGCCTTTAGGCAGGAAATAACAGAAATTAACATGATACAAACAGATAGTTTCGACTAAACAATGAGTAATCAGCTCTGACCTTTCAGAGCAATTAAGGTTGGCCAGCTTTCTGGCCTCCTGTTTACATCCTTTTAGTGAGAACAATTACATCCACCTGGTGAGAACAATATTTGGTCTCCGACACTGGTCAAGTGCATGTACCTTGGTTGCGGGCACATCCCCAGTAGGGGGCGTGCGGGAGGCAGCCTGATAGATGTTTCTAACTCTCTATCCCTTTCCCTTCCTCTCTGTAAAAATCATTAATATATATATAAATACATACATACACACTCAAACACATATAAGAAATAAATCATTTGCACAATCTTTTCATCTTAGATCTAACATAATTTCAAGGAAATAAGACATGTAAGTAAGTAAAATAGGTCCTGAGGCAGGCATTTCTTGAAGAATGAGGCCAACTATTCTAATATATATATATAGTTTTGTGTTGTTGTTTTTTTGAGAAAGAGAAAAAAAGAAAGGGGAAGAGAGAAACACTGATGTGAGAGAAAAACATCAATCAATTGCCTCCTGTATGTGCCTTGACTAGGGATCAAAACCACAAACTAGGTATGTGTCCTGACCTGGAATTGAACCCCTACAACCTTTTGGTGTATGGAACAACACTCCAACCAACTGAGCCACCAGGTCAGGGAAAGAGCTTTAAATAAAATTATCAGAAAAAATAGATCACAGCTTAAAGAATGGAGAGAAGGTACCAAAGTATATGTTGGATATATTATGTTTTAAACATAGGATTTATTTCAGTAATCATCTAAGGAGAGCTTTTTAGTCAAGAATTTTTCTCCTAACTATAGCATAAGTATCCTCCCCTTAACCTTCTCCCACCCCCCTCCACCCCTCACACACACAAGGCAGAAAAGCTTCCATCTCAGACTGGGAAACCACATGCTCATTCAGAACACATGGGTAGGACTTCAGACTTCTGCCACCAGAGGGCAGTTTTCCCTAATTGTTGGCTGAATTAGGTACCCCCCCAAGATTCATATGTTGAAGTCCCAATCCCCAGTTCCTCAGAATGTACTTATATTTGGAGATGAAATCTTCAAAGAGGTGACTAAGCAAAAATAAGGATGGAGCCCTAATCCAATATAAGAAGAGTGGTCAAATGCACAGAGGGATGAACATGTAAAGAGGCAGCAAGAAGGCAGCCTTGCCGAGACTGGTTTGGCTCAGTGGATAGAGCGTCGGCTTGCGGACTGAAAGGTCCCAGGTTCGATCCGGTTGGAGGCATGTACCTTGCTTGCGGGCACATCTCCACTGTGGGGCGTGCAGGAGGCGGCTGATCGATGTCTCTCTCTCATCGATGTTTCTGACTTTCTATCTCTCTCCCTTCCTCTCTGTGAAAAATCAATAAAATATATTTAAAAAAAAAAGTAAAGAAGGCAGCAAGGCTGTGGTATTTTGTTATGGCAGCCCTACCATGCTCAAATACAAGGTATAGCTATTTGGGTTGATGAAAACCTTTTAAAAGCTGAAACTACAAACAAGGACAGATGTAACTAAAGCAAAAATATACATGAGTGAACTATTAGAGAATTGTAGAAAGATCACAAACTCAACAGACAGAAGACCTAAATGTGACTGCCAGTCCAATTACGTATTGATCTTATATATAATCTTTTTGCTCGGGTTTCCTCACCTGTGCGAGGTAATAATTCCCACACAACACAAGGTTTTGGAAGGATTAAATAAAGGAAAAACCACATGACAGGGAGCCAGGTGCATAGACTATGCTACTAACAAGTGTTGGTTGAGCCTGGAATGAAGCATTTAATGCAGGAGACCCTTTCTTAAATGTAGCACTCATCACAAATTAGTCCACTGGCATTCTAATTTATAAATCAGTTACATGCAAATTGATTGGCATAAATCAATTCATTCTTTTTGTTTTTCTTTTTTAAAAATTCCTTTTTTATTCTTTGTTTTCTTTTTTTCTTTCTTTTGTTTTTTTTTCATTAATTCTTTATATATATATATATATATATATATATATTTTTTTTTTTTATTGATTTTTTAGAGAGGAAGGGAAAGGGATAGAGCGTTAGAAACTGCCTCCTGCACACCTCCCACTGGGAATGTGCCCACAACCAAGGTACACGCCCTTGACCAGAATCGAACCTGGAACCTTTCAGTCTGCAGGCCGATGTTCTATCCGCTGAACCAAACCAGTTTCTGCTCATTAATTCTTGATAACCTTAAACTGAAGAGAAAAATCCAAGAACCAAGACTTGAGAAAGATGTGATCATACCACATTCACAGCCCTTTTCCACATTACTATGAGAAAACAAAAAACAAAAAAAACAAACCTCATTCTAAGAAATGAGTCATTTGAGCTTGAAAAGAAAAAAGCTAGCTCAGATAACTCAAAAGCTAGAAGCTTAACACCTTGACCCACAACTTACCCCTACTGTCCCAGTTTTTAATTTGAACTTGCTTCCTCCTTTCATGGCACCAAAGAGAGGCAAGGTAAGCTTTTTAGCTTTGTTTTCAGCATCTAAAGTGTGACTTTCCGTCCTAGAAAGAAAGAATAATTATACACATCTATTCCAGTGAGGCCAAGATTTTATCTAAAACACAATGACACTGATGAAGAAACACTTAGCAAATTAAAAATTGGCACAGATGAAAGAGGACGTCAGGGCAGCAGAGTTTGAATGGACAATGACACCATAGATAGCCAAAGACAGAGCTATTAAGGACAAGAAGAGGCTCAGGCTCTACCCTAGTCTAGTAATTTACACCGTGCTACATGATTTCATATTCATAAAATGATACTTACGGTACAAAGGTCACTGGCAATGTGTAAGATGACCCCACCCCCACTAAGTGGCAGGTATAAAGCCCAATTTCACCAACATCTGAACAGGACTCAAAGTACCTTACTTACCTGGAGTCCACACTTACAACCACACAACTCTGAGCACAGTTGTTGAAAAGAAAAGAAGTATGTGTGGGATGGGGGGGTGGGGGGGAAGGGGAGTGCCTGGATATCTTACACAGTGAGTATTGACAAAAACATAATCCTACAATGATGAGTTTGTCAATGTTCTCACTGGCTTAACAACGTCATAAAAGGTAAGCCCACTAGGGTAAAGTTGAGGAAGGAAAAAATGAAAATATTGTAGAAAGTAGAAGAAAAAAATAAGGGCACCTTCCCCCCCTCCCCCACCCTCCAAAACAAAAGAATAGCAGCCCAGCAGCATGGCTCAGTGGTTGAGCATGGACCTATGAACCAGGAGGTCATGGTTTGATTCCTGGTGGGGCACATGCCAGGGCAGCAGGCTCGATCCCCAATGTGGGGCCTGCAGGAAGCAGCTAATCAATGATTCTCTCTCATCACTGATGTTTTTCTCTCCCTCCCTCTCCTTTCCTCTCTAAAATCAATAAGAATCTCTATTTTTTTAAAAAGAGGTGCCTCTCAATATGTAGATACTCATCTATGCAATGCACCCAGCATCAAGTGCACGTTTGTAGTCAGTGGTGAGGGCCTGAATAAACGCTGACAACCTAAAGCAGCACTGTTCAATACAGAACTTTCTGCATTGAAGGGAATGTTCTATTTCTGTGCTGTCCAATACAGTAGCCACTAGTCACCTGTGCCTTTTGAGCACATGAAATTGCCTAGTGTGACTGAGAAACTGAAATCTGAATCTTATGTAATTTAAATATCACATGTGATTATTGGGTGCTGACCTAAAGGGGAAAAAATCTTTCTACGTATAGTTAAGTACCTTTGTAAGTGAATGAACCCATTGACAATACCACTTTTGGGATGCCCACCTGGTTTCTGTTCACTACGAGTTGCTTATTTCTAAAACAACCTACTCCACATTTTCAATATTTGTTGAGACCAACAGAACAAACCTTTTAAAAATATTGTCAAGTTGAAAGACTGGGATGGAGACTTGACTTGGGGTGGTGAACACATGATCTAGTGTTCAGATTATGTGCTGTAAAAGTGTGCACCTGAAATCACTCACCCCAATCAATTCTATAAAAGGAAATAAGAAATATTGGATCTCTCTCTCTCTCTCTCTTTCACACACACACACACACACCAACCAACTCTGGGAAAAATTAGTCTCAAAATCTTATTTACAAATTCTCAAAAATCTCCTGGATGTCTGCAAATGGATTTGGGTTAATGTCTTCTAATAATCTTCCCAAAATCAGTTCACAATAGAATCAACTTCAGGGAATTATATGCTTTCTCACCTTTTAAATGAAGAAATTACTCATTTTTAAAAAGTAATTTTATTAAAATGTTGTCAGCTGGTTCTTAGGAATAAGAGATACAGGCATTAAAAGGACTATCTGTGTGAGCACACTATGCAATAAACAAATCATGTGTAACAGAACTATACACTTGAAACTTATGTAATGTTATTAACCAGTATCACCACAATAAATTTAATTTAGAAAAAAAAATTAAATAGTCTGTATTCACCTGTGGTTTTAAAATTATAGAGTGGTATTGCATTATAGTATTTGTATTTCTCTTATGAGGGAGGTTGAGCATCTTTTTATGTAATTAAGAGCTATTTGTATTTCTTCTTCAGTGGCTGTCAGTTGACAACCTTTGTCCATTTTTCTCTTGGGTGAATGGTTGTCTCCTATCATTCATTAGTCTTTACACATTAGGGAAATGGGCCTTTTGCACATGTTGCTCTTTAAAAAGTATACTCTGGCTGAAGCCGGTTTGGTTCAGTGGATAGAGCATTGGCCTGCAGACTGAAAGGTCCCAGGTTCGATTCCAGTCAAGGGCATGTATTTTGGTTGTGGGCACATCCTCAGTGGGGGGCGTGCAGGAGGCGGCTGATTGATGTCTCTCTCATCGATGTTTCTAGCTCTCTATCCCTCTCCCTTCATCTCTGTAAAAAAATCAATCAAATATATTTTTTAAAAAGTATACTCTGCACTAAAAGATGAAGTATAAAATTCAGAGCCTTCCAATGAAACAGGAATTAATAGTTTTCTCTAAAAATCTGTAGGAGTCTATAGTTCACAAATGAAATGAGTTTTTTGTTACTCTATGAAATGACTGCCTTCTGTGCTTTAAGTGTTTCTTATATTCTATGTCTATTCAAAAATAATTATCTAAAAAGATAAAAATATAATTCAATGTTATCTATGCAAACATGCTCATTTAAAATTCCAAGTATATCTCACGGCGATCACTTTGTAAATTATATGAATGTCTAATCACTATGTTATACATCTGAAACTAATATAATATTTCATGTCAACTGCAATTGAAAAATAATTTTAAAAATTTTAAACACAAATAAGTAAATAATGATTACAAAGAAAAAAAATTTAATAAAACTCCAAGTATAACTAGGACTTACTTTTTTAGTTCTGGAATCTCTGCTGGCTTTACAATTTTTATCAGCCCTTTAAGTCTCTGTTGCTCCTTCCTCAGTTCAAAAGTTCTCAGGTGAAGTTTCTTCCGGGACACACCATCTAATGCACTCCCTGACTTCATTTCCGACATAAATGCATCTAAAGAGTCCTGAGATGCTGACTCCGATAGAGCTGTCGGGAAAGGGAAATGCGTGTTAGAAAGATGGTTGCGAATGTTTTAAAATGCAGCCAAAGTCACTAACACAGAGTTGGACACAGGACATTACTGATCTTAGATATAAGGACACGGTTTATAGCTGAAAGGCTGTGGGACATCACCTTGCTTCATTCTCTTCATCTATTAAATAGAGAATTTACACCAAATAATGTATAAAGTCCTTCCCAGCTCCTTAGAAAGGCTCCATATTCTGTATCTTATTAACCAATGTAGCCCAGTGCCTAGCACAGTGCACTACATATGGTCAATACTCAGTAAGTGTTTGAGTCATCACCTTACCTTTGCTTGAGGCTTTCAGTCTCTCAGAGATGTCAGAGAGTTCCCTTTCAGCATCATTCAACTTTGCAACCTGTGACGCACAAAGTAACAGGGTTAGCAAAGGTTTTTCTCCTTTCAAAACAGGGTAGCTCCCTCCTCTTATCTTCACTATTATTATAAGTTTTAAGAAGATTAATTCAAAGTCTGGTTAAATCTGTTCCCTTAGAGTTAACATTTTTCATCTGTTTATTTAATTCTAACTGAATTAATTTCTGAATTAAAGAATGCAGAATTAAACAGGATAAATGTATGGAATGCAGACTTTATTTTACGCAAAAGAAAAAGCTCAAGCTATTTGTTTTCAATAATAAATCAAAAGGATAAATGCTGGTAATGTTTTAAACTCTGAATACCACTTAATATAGTGGCTCAGAGGATAAAGCATTGATCTGTGGACTGAAGGGTTCCAGGTTTGATTCCGGTCGAAGGCATGTACCTTGGTTGCGGGCACATGCCCAGTCAGGGGTGTGCAGGAGGCGGCTGATCAATGTTTCTCTCTCATCAATGTTTCTAACTCTCTATTCCTCTCCCTTCCTCTCTGTAAAAAAATCAATTAAAAAAATATTTTAAAAACAAAAACAAAAACTATACTCCTCAAAATTCCTTTCATGATTTTTGACTGCCAGAAACCTAAAGTTAATTTCACCTCAGAATGTTTCAATTTGGCTGAAACTGGTTTGGCTTAGTGGATAGAGCGTAGGCCTATGGCCTGAAAGATCCTTGGTTCGATTCCGGTCAGGAGTATGTGTATCTTGGTTGCGGGCACATCCCCAGTAAGGGGCAGCTGATCAATGTCTCTCTCTCATTAATGTTTCTAACTTTCTATCTCTCTCCCTTCCTCTCTGTAAAAAAAAAAAATCAATAAAATATATTAAAAAAAAAAAAAAGGAATGGCCCAATTTGGAACTTTTTCCTTTCTTTTTTTTTTTCCTTTGAGGGGGTTGGACGGGTAAAGGTGGAATGTAACATCATATGCAAAGAATGTTCACTAACAGACCAATATTCACCTAAAAGTGGATAGAGACTCTAGCAGCAAGCCAAACTTTTTCCCAACTTGCATAAGACTAGTTGTTTGTTGCCATCAACTTTGCAGATCATAAAAGTTATACTTCAGTACTAGATTTCAATGCTACTGCTTTAAAAATTATACTTATAAAAAACTTTAAATACATTATTTTATTTAAAATGTTAAACTACCACAGCTACTTCTATTAATAAAACTTGCCAAGGATTCAAAGGTCTCTGGCTTCTCATCAATCTTCCCAGCCTTCTTCATTCGGTTCAGCCGTTTCTTCTCAACCAGGCCAGTCCTATCAAGAAATGTGTCATCATCACTGTCATAAAAGTCTTCATCTTCCCAGTTCTTTGCTTTCCTTTTCCGAGACACTAGAGGTAGATAAAATAAATGGTAATAAAATAAGTTTTGAAAAAGAAAAAAGGCAAGTAGGTAAGCAGCTTAAAGTATCACCATCTACCCTAACTGGTTTGGTTCAGTGGATAGAGTGTTGGTCTGTGGACTGAAGGGTCCCAGGTTTGATTCTGGCCTAGGGGACATGCCTGGGTTATGGGCTCGATCCCCAGAGGGGGGTGTGCAGGAGGCAGCCGATCAATGATTCTCTCTGATCATTGATGTTTCTATCTCTCTCTCCCTTCCTCTCTGAAATTAATAAATATATATATTATAATATAATAAAAAGAATGTAATAAAAAATATCACCATCAATTATTAAAAGACAGGATTCAACAAGATGGCAAACTATATATGAAAACAAAGGACTACACCTGAGTGAAATAAAACCAGACACAAAAGACACATATTGCATGATTCCACTTATAGCAGGTACCTAGCATAGTCAAATTCATAGAGACAGGAAGTAGAACAGTGATTACCAGAGGCCAAGAGGGAAGTTAGTGTTTAATGACTACAAAGATTCAATATGGGACGATGACAAAGTTTAGATGGACAGTAGTGATGGTTGTACAACAATGTGAATATATTTAATGCCAATGAACTCTACACTTACAAATGCTTAAAACGGTCAATTTTATGTTATGCATATCTTACCACAATAAAAAATTAAAACAAAGGGCTAATTTATTTGACAAGCAAAAGGCTCTTAAAAATCAGTGAGTAAAAAAGGAAAGCGATAAATGAGGAAAAGGCCAATAATCCAAAAGAATATTTGAAAAAGAATAAAAGCAGTTAATATTAAAAGAAATACAGATGATCAACAAACATTTAAAAAGATGTTAAACTTTTAAGAATTAATTTAATACAAATTAAAACAATGAAATACCACTTCTCACCTTTTAGACTAGGAAAAAAGCATTAAAAAGTTAATAACAATCTAATGAACAAAATAAACTGATGAACAAAATAGATAGAGAGACATAGAAGCATGGAACAGATTGAGCAATTTCAGAGGGCAGGCAGGGGTGGGGCTGTGGTGGGGGGAGAGATTAACCAAGGACTTTATATGCACACTAGAGGCCTGATGCACAAAATCTGTGCAAGAGCAGGCCTTGCTCCCCCCCCCCGCCCCCCCCCGCTGCCGGCACCCGGGCTTCCCTCACAGCCCCGGCTTCATCCAGAAGGCCATCCAGAAGGACGTATGATCTAATAAGCATATTATGCTTTTATTATCAACTAGAAGCCCAGTGCACAAATTCACGCACAGGTGGGGTCTGGCTGGCCCACCCTGATGGGGGCCCCTCAGGCCAGGCCATCAGGGGGACGTGCATCGGCAGTTGGCTGACCAGCCCTACCCCCGATTGGGGTGTTGGGGGTGGATTGGGGGCCGGGCTGGCCAGGGGGTAAGGGAGCTGATCAGGGCCCGGATCAGGCTGGTTGGCTGCCATAGTGCACGTCATAGACACTGGTGGTTCCAGTCGTTCCGCCATTCCAGTCTCTGGGCTTTTATAGAGAGAGACATGCATAGCCCAGGGACACAGACAATAGTGTGGTGAAGGCCTGGGAGAGGAGGGTGGAAGGGGATCAATGGGGAAAAAAACAAAGGCAACATCTGTAAAACTTTCAACAATAAAGATAAATTTTTTAAAAAGAGGCCCTCCCCCCAAAAATTTTAAGGAGGTGTAAAATTATTTTATGGGGTGAAAAATGTTCACCATCGATCACCATTTAAAAGGATTAAAGAAAAAGTATAAGTCTATTACACAGAAAAAGTTTGAAGAAACAGTTTTGTATGTAATACAGCAGGCCTGTGAATAAAGTCATTTTGTTTTAATGTTGATAAAAGAAGGTTAATAACAAAACAAACAACAAAAAAGGTTAATAAGCAATTTGGCAAGAGTATGAGATGGACTCTTAAACAGTATGTTGGATTGTATAATGATATAACCTTTTTTAATTTCAATCTTACAATATCTCTCAACATTAAAAATATATTGATCCAGCCCTAGCCAGTTTTGCTCAGTGGATAGAGCATTGCCCTTCAGACTGAAGGGTCCCAGGTTCGATTCCAGTCAAGGGCACATACTCATGTTGCAGGCTTGATCCTCAGTAGCAGGTGTGCAGGAGGCAGCCAATCAATAATTCTCTCTCATCATTGATGTTTCTATCTCTGTCTCCCTCTCTGAAATCAATAAATATATAGATCCAACAATTCCACTTCTAGGAATTTGTACTATAGAAATCAAGCATCATTATTTCTAACCGAAAATCTATGAAGCCCATCAACAGGGGACAATGGTAGCTCTTAGGTTTTTGTCTACTTTATACCATCTTATTCCCCTTATGTTAAAATTTAAAAGTAACCCTTTTCCTTAGAAAACTCTTCCACCAAACTATTAACTAAGAGTAAAGCTAGAGTAATTATATTTTCAGAATGAGGGGTTTGATAGTTTACTTGCTACATATATTTTTCAGGAATCTACTAGGGCATGTCAACCAAAACAAGAGAGCAAGCCAAGAAAAATGAAAGGACGTGCAATCCACTGAAGACTCCATGCCCTCGACTGTGGTGCCAGCTTTTTAACCTGCCAAAACCACAGCAGGATGTGTCCCACTAAAACAAAGGAGTAAGCCAAGAAATCTGAGCATATCAAAATCAAGAAACAGAAATTCCAACTCCAGAGAGATAGAGACCGAGAGAAACATCGGTCAGTTGCCTCTCTTATGCATCCCAACTGGGAATCAAACCGAAATCTTTTTGGTGCCCAGGATGATGCTCCAACCAACTGAGCCACTTGGCCAGCTGCCAGTTTTTAAAATGCGATAAGCAATGTAATGATGTGGACAATTTCCACGATGCATTCTTATGTTCAAAAAATAAATCACAAAAGAGTATAAATATTTAACTGCATTTGTGTACAGGTGTTTGTTTTGGGGAAAGGATCTAGTTCAAAATACACATCTGTATGCAGAGAAAATGTCTGAAAGAACATAAACAATGGCTACCTTAGGGTTTTGAGATAGGGAATTTTTTTTTCTTCTCACTTCATTAAAGTCTGTACGATTTACATTTTCCCTTCTAAAAAAGATTTTATTATCTTTTTTTAAAATATATTTTATTGATTTTTTACAGAGAGGAAGGGAGAAAGATAGAAAGTCAGAAACATCGATGAGAGAGAGACATTGATCAGCCGCCTCCTCACGCCCCACAGTGGAGATGTGCCCCAACCAGAATCGAACCTGGGACCTTTCAGTCCACCAGCCGACGCTCTATCCACTGAGCCAAACTTGTCTCAGCAAATTTTATTATCTTTTGTGTTAAAATTCCCTTCCCTCTTTCTTTTCTTTCTTTTTTAACAATTTGAATATCATAAGCACCTATAGATGCAAGCAGCGGAGCTTTTTTAATTAAATTCAAAATATCTTCGCAGTTAATTGATTAAGAAAAAAGTGTCCCTACTCACCGGCCTCCTGCCGCAGCAATCCCAAAGTATCAAGGATTCGACAAGCTTCCAGCGAGCACTGGATCATTGCTTCCTTTTTCTTTCCCAAGTGGATGGCCTCAGCCACCAGCTGTTTCCCAGTTGAATCATCCACAGGCAATCTGCATTGGTTTAGAGGACATTATAGCACAGCACTAAGCTCCGATCCTCACACAAAATAATTACTATTTTACGGTAAGAGTCGTGTTTTTCAAGATGGCTTTTCAAACTCTTGGTTCATTTGGTTTTGTCTTGCCAAGGTTAGATTTCAAATCTTTTCTTTCCACCTCTTACCCATTCCACCCCACCCCTCAATAATGTAAGTGTTACTAACCTATCAAAGACCCCAAATCAGGAATAGCCTAAAATTAAAACTAAAATTACTCTTTGAACTGTTATCTATAACCATAAGTTAAACCTGAAATTGGCCACTTTCCAGAAATGGACATTAATGAGAAGAGAACATACCTCACCCTGCAGAGCCAGGTGCTATGTCCCTGCTCATCAAATTCATATTCTAGTTCTTCTCCTTGGGAGAAAGAAAGACAAGAAAATTTTAACAGGACCCGAAAATTACTAGTTGATACAAAGAGAAAAGAGGACAAAAGTTAAATAAGAATAGCAAGTTCCCCTACTACACTGAAAAATACATTTCAAAGCATTTCAGTCCTCATTCCTAGGGACGATTATCTGATAATAAAGTTAGGATGAGCTTGAGGCAGAAAAAAGCAAACTCAAATCAAAATAATCAACTCTCCATACATAGCTTTGTCCACTACATAGATTTCACTTTTTTGTATAAGGTTTTTTAGATTGTCACAATTGCCTGGTTTTTAGAAGTACAAATAGTAAGCGCAGAATGCCATCAATTCATATACACACATATACATCTCTGCATACACACACTTAGATGTTCTTCAACAAATCTCTAAAGAAACAATCTTCTGTAGAAGTATTTTTTAAATCCTATAAAATCAAAATCCATGCCAAGAATTACACAGAAAAAAATTACAAGTTGGCTCAATCTCCTGCCATCAAAATGTAGGATCTTTGGAGAATGAGGCAAGTCAGAAGAAAAGAACTTCCACTTTCCAAGCTGAGAAAGACTAACAAGATCTTTATTATTTTCAAAATAAATGTGACACAACTGACCACAGGGGCAAGTACTGAACAAAGAAGACAAAATACGGCATTTCTAAATACCTGAAGGTCTAGAAAACGACTCTGCTGTGGACATATTCTACCCAGAGGGTCGGAATCTGTTTACTTACCTTCTCGGTCAAAAAAACCTTGGAGAGCCTTTTTTGGATCCTTTATATAAAAGGCCTCCCTTTCCTGCTGAAACTCTAAAACAATGGGATTCTCTTCAGCCTCATCCTCCACAGCATCTTCTCCTACAGAAAATTGGAGAGAAAGAAAAATCAATCAGATATAAAAAAGAGACCATTTGAATGATACCACTATCCTTTCTTCATAAAGATACAGTTATCAGGGATGAAAAGAAGAGGTGGGAGGTCAAAACAAAAAACAAAAAACAAAAAAAATCCACAGTGTTGACATCTTCCTTATTTTCTAAATTGTGTGACAAGTTACAACTGGTTTTTGTGGCCCTGTCTCCCCACCCCCATCACTATGTTTTAAAAGCAAAATTACCTACCACATTTTCTATGGAAAAAAAAAAATCTAAACTCCAGTTCTCATACTTGCCTGCAATATAATTTCCTAATACTTCTCATATCTGCCAAATAGACTGGTCTATTCATTATTCCCTTAAAATCATCAAACTTTGCTCTGAACATTATTCTCAATGCTCAGCTTCCTAAGGACTACTTTTTTCCCCTTCAAGTCACAGCTCAAAACCCTTCTGCTTATAAACCTTCCCAACCATCTAAGTCAGTGCTGCCCAAGATAAATATAATAAAAGTCATGTGTGTAAATCTAATATTTCAAGAGACATAACCCGGATGGCTTGGCTCAGTGGTCGAGCATTAATTAACCAAGGAACCAGGAAGTCTCGGGTTCGATTCCTGGTCAGGGCAATGCCTGACCTGTGGGCTCAAACCCCAGTAGGGCGCATGCAGGAGGCAGCCAATCAGTGATTCTGTCTCATCACTGATGTGTCTCTCTCTCTCTCCCTCTCCTTTCCTCTCTGAAATTAATGAAAGTATATTTTTAAGAAAGAGAGAAACAATCAATGTAAAAATATTATCAATGAGATAGTTTACATTCTTTTTTCAGACTAAGTCTTTGATATCCAGTTCGTTTTTGACATTTACAGCACATGATGATCTGGACTAGTCACACAGTGTCCAGTAACCACATGTGGCTAGTGGCTACCACAGATAGTGCAGGCTAAGTCCCCAGTGATTGCTCTCTTCTCTGAACCCTTATTCCAGCCTGATTTCTAGATTTTGTTTGGCTTTTACCACAGTAATTTCATATTGATCCTGTCCTCCCGACAACACATTAAGGCCTTTTCTATCTTTTCCTATTCCTAGCTCCTGAATACCCATTCCTAGCTCCTCTGGCAAAGGGACCAGCTCTCTCTAATTTGACATTTCACATTTCTGGATATTTGCACAACGCACAAAATATTCAAGGTAATGTCCTATTTCGAATAATATTCCATTTATTTGTATAAATGTACTTCCAGCCCTTTCAGTGATCATCAAAGTCAATAATGAAAAAAATACTTTTAAGTGGAAAATATACTTTTAAGTGGTAAAAATACCAAACTAATTGTATGCTAACGGAGAGTTTCCAACAAGGGAGTGAACTTGTAAAAACAAATGAAAAGGAATCCATTGTGTTCATCATTCAATTGTTTTAACTTCAGAAAAGTAAACGAATCTCTCTGGGTTTTGGTAACCTCGTGTGAAAATAGTGTTTTCTTATCTATCTCCAGAGCCATGAAAACTTGCTTGATTAAAAAAAAAAAGTTTGCGGGCGGTAACGACTTTTAAGTATCAACCTCAGCAGCAAGTTTCACGTCTTACCCATTCCCCAGGTGCAGCCCATCTCATCCTCCTGGCCAGCAGGATTTCTCTTCCTCTCAGCGGCTTCCACTTCCTCGTCTTCATCCGAGTCCTCTCCGAGCATCTTCTTCTCCAACATCATCTGCTGCTTCTTGCGCAGTTCCTTCAACTGCGTGACGGTCAACTCGGACTCTGCCTCTCGGTCTTCCTCCGGCCCCTGGGAAACCGAGCGAAGGAAGGAATGAATGCTTTCAGAGCTCAGGAGGGCAGACGCTCCTCTCAGAGAGAGAGGGCAATGTGTTGTGAGGTTTGGTTTAGCAGAGGGGCCAGCTTCCTCCACTTTTTATATATATATTATATATATATATACACATATATATATACATATGCATATAATATATATATTATATATATACATATACACATATACATATATATACACACATATATATACATATGCATATAATATATATATTATATATATATATATATATATATAATTGATTTTTTACAGAGAGGAAGGAGAAGGGATAGAGAGCCAGAAACATCGATGAGAGAGAGACATCGATCAGCTGCCTCCTGCACACCACCCACTGGGGATGTGCCTGCAACCAAGGTACATGCCCTTGACCGGAATCGAACTCGGGACCTTTGAGTCTGCAGGCAGACGCTCTATCCACTGAGCCAAACCGGCTCCGGCAGCTTCCTCCACTTGCAACCCCTCGCAGGGGAGCATCTCCTTCCTCCGCCGAGGTTTGGGGAGCTCAGGAACCCAGCCCGCTGCGCCCCCGAGATGTGCATCCTCGGTCCCCCCACTCACCTGCAGGAGGAAGAGCCGGGTGCTGCAGCCGAAGCGCAGGACATGCCCGACGTGGACGCGGCAGTAGGTGCGGGGCGGGATGCGGGCTTTGTTCAGAAAGGTGCCGTGCGTGCTGCCCAGGTCGTAGAGGTAGAAGCCGGGCCCGCGGCCGTCCGGGGGGCCTCCGGGGCCGCCCCCGTGCTGCAGCACGGCGTGGAAGCGGGACACGGACGGGTGCTCCAGGCACACGTCGCAGCCGGGCAGCCTCCCGAAGAGGCAGCGCCGCGCGCCTTTCAGGCTGCGGGTGCCCAGGATCGTGCCGCCCTTCAGGGTCTCCAGGCTGTAGGGGCCCGTGACGGGGCCGCCCCACGGCGGCTCTCGGTAAGGGGGGGCCCGGGCCGGGCCGTCGGGAGCCGGAGCCGCTG
Organism: Lasiurus borealis; assembly: GCA_004026805.1. NCBI lineage: Eukaryota > Metazoa > Chordata > Mammalia > Chiroptera > Vespertilionidae > Lasiurus > Lasiurus borealis. The sequence goes on along the minus strand of PVJN01007909.1, from coordinate 52,433 downwards.
AAGGGGGGCGCGGCTTCTCCTCCGGAGGATCCTCTGTCTCTGCGCGTTCCGGCCCAGCCGGAGGCACGTCGGGCTCCCCGGAATCTGGGTCCGGCCGAGCCGGGGACGCCTCCTGCACCTCCTCAGGGTTTGAAGGATGGGCGGCCGGGAACTTGCCCCGCGCCGCCGGGGGCACCGGCAGGGCTGGCTTTTTGAAGTCGCCATTGAGCTCTTCTGGGGACGCCGTTGCCTCGGCCTCGGGGATGTCAGCCATCCTTTGTCGGGTGCAGCCTCGAAAGCTGCTCCTGGGAAACCTCACCCCTCGGCCCCCGCGTTCCGCCCCACGGCCCTCTCTCCCCGGCTCCCCGCGCCCGCTCTGCGCGGCGAAGGTGCGGTGCGTGAAGAGAGCGCCGTGAGGAGGTGCATTCGACAGGAAGTTCATAAATCGGAGAAAAGAAAAGAAAAAAAAAAGCGGTCGGGATGCTGTCCGACGGGGACGCGTTTAGAGGTTGCACAGCGGGCTCTGAAGACTTCCTGTCTCCCCGCTGCGAGAAGCGCTTCCGGCAGCCCGGACCGCTGATCCGTAAGCCAGCGCGCGGCGCCTGAAGGCGTCCCAGCCGCGGGCCCCGGGGTCCATCCGCAGCCCGGCCGCGCGCCCACGACGCGCCTGTGAACGGTGCTGGCGCCTCCTGGCCTCCGGGAGGACCAGACCTCCTTGTCTCCCCGCTGCCCCGGCCGCCCGGCGACTGCAGGACCCGCCATCCGTGCTGCCTGCGCCGGGCGAGGAGCCCCCGCGGCATCGGCGCATCCATCGCTTGGGGCTCGCTCGGTGGCGGTTCTTCGTCCTTCTTCCGGTGAAGTTAGGGAAAGGGGCGATTTTGTCTTCACTTCTTTTCCTTCCCTAATTCGTTCATCCTTTTTTTTATTCTTTGCAAAACCAGTCGTCGAGGCTGCACAGTGCAGCGGTGCCGAGGGCAGACTCGGAAGCCCGGCTTGCTTTCCCCCCGTGGCCTTTTGGGCCGCAGCTTCCCCGTGTGACAAACGGGATAATAATAGTATCTACTTCGCTGGGTAGTCGGGGAAATCGAATTAAATAAAGGCAAAGTCTGGCACCTAGTAAGCGCTCGGTAAATCGCAGATATGAACGGTGAGCCTGACACTGTACTAAGACGATGGCTCTGAGAGAGATAGATGGGAAATGAAATCAGCGGAGGTAAGAACCCGTTTAAATCCGGGGGTAAACGCTGGGATCAGACATGCAAAACGCTGTGAGAATATCACGGAGAGAGACGTCCAGGGAATGTGGATGGTGGTGAGTTAAGCTGTACAAGAATGAGTACCAGCCCTGGCTGGTTTGGCTCAGTGGATAGAGCATCGGCCTGCGGACTGAAGGGTCCCAGGTTCGATTCCAGGCAAGGGCATGTACCTTGGTTGCAGGCGCATCCCCAGTAGTGGGGGATGTGCAGGAAGCAACTGGTTGATGTGCTCTCTCATCGATGTTTCTAACTCTCTATCCCTGTCCCTTCCTCTCTGTAAAAAAAATCTATAAAATATATATATTTAAAAAAAAAAAAAAAGAATGAGTACAAGTGTACCAGGGATGTCACGGGATTTCTGGCAGAGAAATTCCTTCAAGGGTCAGCTGTGGGAATTCCTGGCATTCTCGGAAACGGGCTAGTATGATATTGCTAGGACTGAGAGGGTCCTTTCCTCCAGGAAGCTCCTGTGGGCTTGCACTGCACCATGGCTGTGCCTCCAGATCAGCACTTATCACGTATTTTCCTGTTGAAATGTCCTTTTTTATGTTTCTCTTCCTCACCTCAGGTCAGGGATTTTGCACTGGTTTTTGTCTCCTCCCATAATGCCTGGCATTTGATAAATGTCTGTTGAGCTTGAAGAAACATCTGAGCAATGAACCTGGAAAGCTGGGTTGCAGACAGACTTGGAATTCTGTCAAATGGTAGGCCAGAGAATTCTGCCCAGCTTTTTCCAAGAGGCAGGGGGAAGCCATTAATCTGCGCTTTTAAAGAGTAAGTTTAGCAGCACTGGAGAATAAGTCAGACACAAGTAGAGACTGGGGGAAGGGAGTGCCAGTTAGGAGTCCACAGAAATGTCTCAGATTCTTCCAGAAATTGAACACGCTAAGATTACCGTCAATACATTTTCCACCAGGACCAGTTCAAAGTTCCCGTACCTGACGTACAGAATGAGAACCACCTCTTCCTGTTTTTAACTTTACCCCCTGTTCTCCTGCTGATCCAAGACATATGTGTCAAGATACTCTGAGAGCCATTTCAGGTCTCCTTTAACTGGGTTTGCAGGTTGTTCAGGATTGGGAATGATGGTCATTCTGGTAGGAGGTTACTGGAGTGAGATGGAAAATAGAGTTGCAGATGCTATAATCCAAATGCCACCTTGTGGTTCATTCAGTCCATTAGGTATTATCATCATGTGTGATCTGATGACTGTCGTGTAACAGTTGTATTTCTCTTCATTTCTGCAGGAGGACATCTTTATTCCTACAGTTGCCGACACTGACATTTTTCTAGGTGGTCTTGAACAGCTTACTTTTTCTGTAAATAACAACTAGACGTCCTATCTTTCACTTCAGAAACTTATAAGCGATCGCTGCCAGACAGTTAAAAACACGACTTTTAGGATATCACCTACATTTCACTGGAAAGCTTTTCTTATTTAAAAATGCTGAGATACTGGGGAGAGATACCCATCTCATCAAGCCAGACCAACCGAAGTTCCTTTGATTTGCTGCCCCGGGAGTTCCGTCTGGTGGAAGTCCATGACCCACCGCTGCACCAGCCCTCGGCCAACAAGCCCAAGCCCCCGACGATGCTGGATGTCCCGTCAGAGCCCTGCAGCCTCACCATCCACACCATCCAGCTGATCCAGCACAACCGCCGTCTGCGCAGCCTCATCGCCACAGCTCAGGCCCAGAGTCAGCAACAGGCGGAGGGTGTGAAGACCGAAGAGAGCGAGCCTCTTCCCCCTTGCCCCGGGTCACCTCCTCTGCCGGATGACCTCCTGCCTTTAGATTGTAAGAATCCCAACGCACCGTTCCAGATTCGGCACAGTGATCCGGAAAGTGATTTTTATCGGTAAGTTAAGCCCTTACTACACTGAGTATCCAGGTTATTATGATCTCTGAACACAGTAATCTGGCCACTCAGTGTGTGTGTGTGTGTATGTGTGAATATATATATATATATATATTAGAAGCCCAGTGCATGAATTTGTGCATGGGTGGGTCCAGCCAGCCTGGCCAGGGGAAAGGGACATGGGCAGTTGGCTGGCCTGCCTGCTGGTTGAACTCCTTGTCGAGGGGACCATTTGCATATTGGCCTTTTATTATATAAGATATACACTGAGTGGTCAATTATGCATTCAGAGATCATAATAATCTGGCCACTCTGTGTATATCTACTTTTCTCAAAAAATGTTTCCAACAACCGTGTTAAACACGCAATAACATTTCCATGAGGAAACTAAGAGTCACTGACTTGGCCAAAGTTGCTCAGGTAATTAATGGGAAGTCTAAGACTTGAATCCTGATCTCCAAAATCCAAAGTCTGCATTTTTTTTTTCCCCTGATGCAACAAATATTTATTGAGTGCAAACTATGTACCATGCACTTTACTAGGAGCAAGGTACTACACTGTGTAAAACAGGCCTCTGTGGTTTTAGCTCAGTGTCCTCAAATTGAGATTCATAGAGTTATTTGGGCATTATTATTCTGGGATGCTTACATTATTTATCTTCATTTTGATAACATAGTTTAAGGAATAATAACATAAAAACATTTTTGATCCCTGCTACTCAATATCTGGTTGAAAACCAGCAGCATCTGCATCACCTGGGAGCTTGTTAGAACTAGTGTCAGCCCTAACCGGTTTGGCTCAGTGGATAGAACGTCAGCCTGCAGACTGAAAGGTCCCAGGTTCGATTCCGGTCAGGGGCACGTACCTTGGTTGCCGGCACATCCCCAGTAGGGGGTGTGCGGGAGGCAGCTAATCGATGTTTCTCTCTCATCGGTGTTTCTAGCTCTCTCTCTCCCTTCCCCTCTGTAAAAAATCAATAAAATATATTTAAAAAATAATAATTTGCATCAGGTATGGGAGTGCCAAAAGAATTATTTTCCTTTGAAAATATATAGGTCCATATATTACTCAAGAGAAGCTATCTGTTTATTGGGCATTTCTGAGGCCTGAAGCATTTGGCATAGATACTGGCCTGGGAATGATGATGGAGAGTAAGTGAAACATTGTTTGGCAGCTGGTTTTCTTATAATCCCACTATTGTGTGAATGGCAGTAGCTGCTGCTGAGCAGATAGCAGTAAAGTGGGTGGATAGCTCTTCTAGCACTCTTTGTCCAGCACATGGTGGCACATGCCAAGTATGGGGCAGGGAAGAATCATTTTCTGTTTCCTACTCTTTATGATTCAACTACTAACTTACGTCCTTTGTCAAGGGGAGACAGAGGATAGGTAGGAAATTTCAGGAAACTGGTACAATATTACAGGAGTGTTAGAAATTATTTTCAGAGATCAGACAGCTTTTTGAAGTTTTTTCTTAGAAAGATTAAGATTTCTGCAATAGTGATTAAGTGCCATTTGTTGTACTATGAAGAATATGGGATCTGTAGTCAGAAGCTCCACATGACACTTAATAAAATACCCAAACAACTTTTGGAAAGTGAGCCGCTCTGAACCTGTTTCCTCACCTGCCAAATAGGGATAAGAATATGGGAGCTGCCAAAACCGGTTTGGCTCAGTGGATGGAGCGTCGGTCTGCGGACTGAAAGGTCCCAGGTTCGATTCCGGTCAAGGGCATGTGCCTTGGTTGTGGGCACATCCCCAGTGGGGGGCGTGCAGGAGGCAGCTGATCGATGTTTTTAACTCTATTCCTCTTCCTTCCTCTCTGTGAAAAATCAATAAAATATATTAAAAAAAAAAAAGAATATGGGTGCTACCCATTTCACAGCACAGGAGAGGATAAAAATGCTGTGTAAGCGGTATATGTTTTAAGTTGCTTTGATAAAATTGAGTTGCTTTCCCAGTTTTACAAATGGTCTGTTGCAGTTATAGAAGAATCTCCTGATTGGGACTGTAAGTTTCTGTTGCCCAGCATGTGAGGAAACTATGTTCTAGTGCACTGGTCAGCAAACTCATTAGTCCACAGAGCCAAATAGCAACAGCACAACGATTGAAATTTCTTTTGAGAGCCAAATTTTTAAAACTTAAACTTCTCCTAATGCCTCTTCTTCAAAATAGACTCGCCCAGGCCGTGGTATTTTGTGGAAGAGCCACACTCAAGGGGCCAAAGAGCTGCAGTTTGCCGACCACGGTTCTAGTGAAATAACCTGAGCACCATTGAGCAGTGAGATCTGCTGTTAAAGTCAATCAGATCCTAACAGTAATCAAAATGGAGCAATTGGTATAAGAAGGAAACTTCCTTTTTACTAGACGCCCTTTTACAGGGTTTCTTTAGATATGTGTTGCCTATTCAAGCTTTATGTAATTGGAGGAGCTCAGACATGCCCCGTCAAGCAGTAAAGAAAACTGGGCTATGTAACTGCATAGACTTTTCCTGGAAAGCTGGGCCAGTGGTTTGAGCGGAATTGTAAAACTTCGAGGGAGACAGGACATTTTGCAGGAGCACTAGTAACACCACTCCCCCGTCTCTGCCTCCAGCGGGAAAGGGGAACCTGTGACGGAACTCAGCTGGCACTCCTGCCGGCAGCTCCTCTACCAGGCCGTGGCCACCATCCTGGCCCACGCCGGCTTCGAGTGCGCGAACGAAAGCGTCCTGGAGACCCTGACTGACGTGGCCCACGAGTATTGCCTCAAGTTCACCAAGTTGCTGCGCTTCGCTGTGGACCGGGAGGCCCGCCTGGGGCAGACTCCTTTCCCTGACGTCATGGAGCAGGTGTTCCATGAGGTGGGCATCGGCAGCATGCTCTCCCTCCAGAAGTTCTGGCAGCACCGCATCAAGGACTATCACAGTTACATGCTACAGGTGAGGCGACGCCGGGGAGAACGCGGTCTAGGCCGTTCAGCAGGATCCCGCAATTGCTGTAGAACGCAGAGCACAGGATCTTGGGACAGAGGACATAACCTACTTTTCTTGTGGCTCTAGATGAGATTCAATGGCCTCATCAGTGACCTGGCCAAACAAAACAGAGTGAAGTGATACTGCCCCCGGGTGGGAAGGCAGGGAGAGACACCGTTTTGGGTTAGACCCAGAACTATCTCATCTCTTAACCACTGTGGCCTTATGCAAGCAATTTGCTCACTGTTTTGAGTTTCCCCAAATCTGAAATATCATAAGGAATTTTTAACACCCAACAAAAAGTCTTTGCTAAGTGATCCAGAGTCTCTATACTATTCATTACCCACCTGGGGTACATATGTTAACTGTTACTTTTATATCCAAAATTGTGATCTTTTGTCCCACTTCTGATTTACCTCTTTTGCACCTTTATGTAACTTTTTTTTAAAAATATGTTTTATTGATTTTTTACAGAGAGGAAGGGAGAGGGATAGAAAATTAGAAACATTGATGAGAGAGAAACATTGATCAGCTGCCTCTTGCACACCTCCCACTGGGGATGTGCTCACAATTAAGGTACTTGCCCTTGACCGAAATCGAACCTGGGACCTTTCAGTCCGTAGGCTGACGCTCTATCCACTGAGCCAAACCGGTTTCGGCTTTTATGTAACTTTTAATGACACACACGCACTCTACAAATTTTCTTTACATGTCCTTCATTTACAAATGCAAACTCCACATCTTAAGCAGATTCCTTGGCAGTGGGTGATTTATTCTTATTCTGTTAGCTTTTCCATACTCTCTAATTTGCCAACAGATTAATAAGCAACTTTCCGAGGAGTATGAAAGGATCGTCAATCCTGAGAAGGCCACCGAGGACACGAAGCCTGTGAAGATCAAGGAGGAACCTGTGAGTGACATCACCTTCCCCGTCAGCGAGGAACTGGAGGCTGACCTTGCTTCCGGAGACCAGGCACTGCCCATGGGAGTCCTCGGGGCTCAGGGCGAGCGCTTCCCGTCTAACCTGGAGGTTGAGGCTTCGCCGCAGGCTTCAAGTAAGAGAAATCAACTTACTCTTCATTCTGGGACATCCACCAGTCTCAGTACTATTTACCTCATGGAACAAAAGTGGGAGAGGGCAGAATGAAAAGTCTAAAGACAAGTACAGCTTCGCTGATCTAGAGATACCAACATTCTTCTCTTTGTAACTAGAGGACAGCATTTTTTAAATAACTCCCAGCTAGGATGTGGATGTAATATATGTTGTCCTAGTGATTACGAGTTAATTCAGCTGACCCAGCTAGGTAGGCAGATGTCCCCTCCCTCCTTTAGTATGTGCTTGTACTCAGTTAACTTCCAGATAAATGTGGAGTGTTAATTGCTCAAGAATATTTGAATAGCTGGGCCTCCTTGCTAGAGTAACGCAACAAATTGGAACTAAAAGTGCTTGCAAGGGATTGCACAGGCAGCTGGCCCCTTCTTCCAGACAGACTCTGCGATGACCTTACAAACCAGGATGACTTGACCCTTAAGTCAGTTAGATTGCAGTTAGTCTAGACCAGTGCTCGGCGAACCACGGCTCGCTCTGTTGACTAATGAGTTTGCCGATCACTGGTCTAAACACTTGGTTCTTTACAGATATAAATTGTCATTTCATCGATGCTCAAATGAAGCCAGCAGCAAACCCTCCAGAGCAGCATCAACAGAATCAGGCCACATTTCTTACAGCTGTTGGGCAGAGCCTTTCACCATGGAGGAATGACCACAGAACAGTATTGCTGGCGCACACAGCGACCTAGGGACCATGTCTCTTTTCAGCAGTCCATGAACTGCTAGCATTTTGGAGTGATCATTAACTTTTCAAATGAGATAGGACCAGGGACCCAAACAAAAGGCAGGAAAACAAGGCAATCCCATTGAAGGAAGGACAAGCAAACGTAAGAGCCTGTGGTTGTGCCTGCCTTTGGGCCAGGAGACAGGGAATCTTACCACATGCGTGCAGTTTTACTTCTCTGGTTCTGAAATTGGGAGTGGGTGAGGGAGGTAAGGGAGGGTGAAGGAAGTGGAAAGAATGATAATCCTATTCTCCAGCCAGGTAGTCAGAATGTAAGTTGAGCTCAAAAGCCATCAGTCTGCCCTGGCTAGGATATTCATTCATTCTACTTAGCTCCAGCCTTGGCTTACCAGTACATTGGGTCCTCGGGTTACGTCGGAGATCCGTTCCTACGGCGCGACGTAAAGCGATTTTCGCTGTAAGTCAGAACCCACCTACATAAGCACCCGCATCACTCACATGGAGTACATATACAGCAGCAATGAAGTGAAACAGTAAAACAAATTTAAAAGATAACAATTCCTGACCTTTACTTGTGGTAAATAAACAATAAAAAACATAAAGCACATATGTACATACATCGAAATGACGAAACTTCCTTTTTTTAAAAAAATAAATAAATGGGAGATGACGACCTAACCACGAAAAGACGTACATTGAGTCCTACGTAACTCGAGAACTGCCTGTCCTTATATGGTCTTCCGTTTTTAGGTACAGAGGTAAATGCTTCCCCACTCTGGAACCTGTCCCACGTGAAAATGGAGCCTCAGGAGAGTGAAGAAGGCAATGTCTCTGGGCACGGCGTGCTGGGCAGCGATGTCTTCGAGGAGCCCATGTCAGGCATGAGTGAGGCTGGGATCCCCCAGAGCCCCGATGACTCAGACAGCAGCTACGGCTCCCACTCCACGGACAGCCTCATGGGGTCCTCCCCTGTTTTCAACCAGCGCTGCAAGAAGAGGATTAGGAAAATATAAAAGGAAAAGAGATTTCCTGGCCTGCCCTACAAACCCAATAGAAAACCTGATATATTTAAAGTTGTTTCCATAGTGATTTGACTCTGAAACACAGTGGATTTTCCTGATTTCAGTGAAATTGGACTTAACCAAACAAGTTTGGATATTAGTTCTGCAATTTTTGTGAATTTCCACAACAACCAAGCCACATTTTACAGGTATGTCATGATGTTGGGGTGATAATTAGGAGATCAAAGCACTGTCTTGGACAGGTGTCCTTGTGACTAGACTAATTGCTCAGCTTCTCTAAAGCCATTTCTCTTGCACAACTGAGAATTGTACCACTTTGGCCCATGTTGCAGGGCTGCTGTGAAGACCAAGATGCTATTAAACCTCAAAGTTGTGCTTGAATAAGACTCACAAGTGAATGTATCAGGTGTCAGGTTTTTTAATTTACTTCATTTTTGGTTGTCGTTGGGAATCCAGTACTAACGCCTCGCAAGAAATAACTAACCTCGGCACAACTTATCCATCGGAGTCTTTTTAAAACATTTGTTGCCCATGAAGTCTCATAAAATCAGGTCTGTGTAACAGCCTTTTTACTTCTTCAGACAGCCCTCTCCTATCTCATCCACAGATTTTCTCCTTGCTTCTTTAGATTTGTCCCATCTACTCTCATCCTTGTCTTTATTTCCACTAAGATTTTTAAAATATTTTCTCTGTACATTTGTTCAGTTGCCTCTTTCACTTTCTCCTTTGTGAATAAAGCAAACAGGAACTGTCCAGAGACAGGTTTGTGCTTATTTTATTGGTTGCATCTGCTTGGCCATCAGAGGCCAGCAGTCCCCTTGCTGTGCCAGAATTCTGCATCTGCAAACTGCTTCTACTAGACGGGTTTCTATTCTACACCATATCCTGAACATCTTTACTGTTGTCACTCATCCATCCCAGTGCTGCCCTACTTAGCATCTGAGAGTCTCAATCAGTACTTGTTATGTAAACGATGCAGCACTGGGATAATTAGGGGTAATTAGCAAACGTTCTTTATGCCTTGGTAACAGGTGGCGGCATGTGAAATTCTGCCGAAGTTTATGGATGCAGATTACAAATCTTGTGCAATTTAGAGCACTCCTTTAATCAAGACCAAAATTAAGACATTGTGCCTGCCCTTACGGAGCATATAATGTAGGCCATACAAGTTATTCTTTTCTTTCTTTTTTAATATATTTTATTGATTTTTTTTACAGAGAGGAAGGGAGAGGGAAAGAGAGTTAGAAACATCAATCAGCTGCCTCTTGCACACCTCCTACTAGGGATGTGCCCACAACCAAGGTACCTGCCCTTGACTGGAATCGAACCTGAGACTTTTCAGTCTGCAGGCTGACGCTCTAACCACTGAGCCAAAGCAGTTAGGGCAATACAAGTTATTCTTTAAGGAAAAAGTATTCAGAGGCACTAGGGGGAAAACCAGGTATGTTCAGAGTTTTGCTGTGCCTGTTTCCTATTACAGACTCAAAATTTTAGACCAGTGGTTCCCACTAGGTACAGAATATTGAAATAAATAGTTCATAGTAAAATAAAATACTTTTGTTAGAATGTTTAAACTGGAGAAGAGGCACCAGATGGTCAAAGTTAGGGTACTCTGTAAAGCAGGTCAGATGACTGATACCTGAGATGCACCTGGCCTAGGACTGTCCCAGGTGGTGTGGGTTGTCAGAGCAGTGGTTCAGATTACTGAGCCCCACCCTTTTCTGATTCAGGCCTCCAGTGTTCCGTTTCTAACAATTTCCCTGGTGATGCTTATGCTTCTGGCCCAGAGACCACACTGCCAGAACTATTGGAGGGCAGACTAGGCAGAGACAAAACTCCTTAGGAGAAATGTACTACATTTTGAGATACGATGAAGAATGGAGGCAGGGTAAAGCATGATTGTTATATATGGACTGTCCACCTGACTCAAGTCCATGGCCTTTGACAAATCACCAAGCATATTTTGCATTAAGTTCAAAGTAAAATGCAAACAGGGTCTGGCTCTATACCTGGTTACTATGGTGTGTAACCAGGGAAGCTTTAGTAAACATCACCTTACTGAGACAAGTTTGGATATGCATTTTTTAAGTCTCTCTGACCAACAGAAGTGAAATTATTTATAATTATATAATTTTCTTTTTTTAAATTCTGATAGACAGGCTTATACCAAAGTTAAAATTAAAAACTCTATCCAAGTCACCATCAAAAACAGGATTCTTATTAATTATATGTTTTGCCACTTTCTTCAACAAACCTATAATGAGCTACCAAGCATTTCATATCAACATTGACTGGTTGCCAAGGAGACTCCACTGCCACTCTGTACAAGCTCATGTTTTCTGTCTCCCATTCTGCTAAAAGGAGGGGAACTCAGGGGTCAAGGGCAAGATGCTTGGGAAATAGAGGCTACAAATACAGCCTAATAATAGAGATCTGAAGTGAGCAATATGTTCTCTCTCTATTCCATCCGTTAGCAGCAAAAGTACTTGAGTTCAGATGATACAACGTGAGGTTTACAGGCAGAATACCAGCATCCAAGAACAGTCAGAAAATCCTTCCTTGCAAAATCCCAGGGAAAGGCCAGGGGGAGTCACATCTACCTGCCAGATCTAAATTCCTTCCGTCCTTGGCTTCACTGGAGTCAGGAAAGCTCCCTAATACGAGAAACTCTGCTGTTCTGTGTAAAATTGCTCTTATAGTCACCCCAGCCAGAGGTAAGGCCCGTTTCTTCACAGAGTTCCAAACTTTTGGACTTCCAGAAACTATTTGTTTCTCTTCCAGTACTGTGCCATTGACTCTTGCATGAAATTCTGGAACGCTGGCTCTTCACGACTTTCCTCCGTAACTGCAAGGAAAGGAAGGTCAATTCTTGTCAAACCTGCCGTTAGACAGAGAATGAGACCCGCCGCCCATCCCTCAGACACAGTGCCTGCTTCTAAGTGCTCGCTCCTCCCAGTCAGGAAAAACCTCCCAGAGCATGCTTTCCAGGTGCCAAAAACGTACAGTTCCTTTTATCTGTAAGTGGGGGGAAAACCTCCCTCATAAAGTAACTAAAATGAGGTCCCACTCCTAAGTATTTTTATCCAAGGGAAATTAAAACATGTTCACACAAAGATTTGTTAATGAACGTTAATATCAGCTTTAGTTATCAGAGCTAAAATCTAGAAATAACCCACATGTTAACCAGGTGGTGAATGCATAAACAAATTGTGATAGATCCATATAATGGAGAATTACTCAACTGTAAAAAAACACTACTAATGCATGCAACTAATCACAAAAACATACTGAGTGAAAAAAGTTGAATGCAAATTAAATACTGTCATTCAATTATATGACATTCTGGAAAAGGCAAAATTATAGGAACAGAAATTAGAACAGTGATTGCCAGGAACTAGGTATGCAGGAAGGGACTGAATAAAAATGGGCATGAGAGAAGTCTGGGGGTAATGGAAGAAGTGTTCTGAATCCTGATTATGATGGTTGTTATAAGACTATATGCGTTAAGACTCCTTAAGAGGCGCTGCCTCCCTCCCCCACACCTCTCCTCCTCTTCTCCCTCTTCCTTCCTCCCCCCCCTTCTCTCCCTCTCCCCCCGCCCCTCAAACGCTTTGCCTTTCTCTCTCCTAAGCTCCAAGGATCCTCTTGGAGGGCCTCGCTGAACCTCACTTCTACTACCTCTGTAACTTTCTTTCTTTTTTTTGAATATATTTTATTGATTTTTTACAGAGAGGGAGAGAGATAGTTAGAAACATCGATCCCTCTGTAACTTTCTAAATAAACTTTCTCTTATAATTTGGGGAGGGGGAGAGCACAACTCATCAAACTAGAACCTTTTAAAAGGTGGGTTTTACTCTATAAATTACACTTCAATAAATCTGATTACATGAGACACCTTACATGTTAGCATCCGGTGCATTGGAATAAAGAGAAGTTTGCTCTTGGTCATAGCGAGGCTCTAAAAGGGCTGTTTCAAGAAACAGATTCTGTTCACGTTCCATAGAACTATGCCAACTTAACCCTTTTGGCTTTCCAGAGCCATTTGAACCTCAAAGTGTCACAGTCCCTTCAGATCTGCTGAGGCCTCCTTATGTTTTCTTAAATCAATTACAATAAACCAAATCCTAGATTCCTCAAACTGCATCGGGACCTAACCTGAGAAGACAGACTAATAAAAGGCCTGTAATCAGCTCAATATTAACCATTCAGGAAGGCCAGGAACTCCCAATGCATGGGATTCTTTCCTGGTGCTATACCTTAACCATCTCCTCTCCCCCCAATATTTTTTCTTTTTATTAAACCTCACCTAAGGATATTTTTCCATTGATTTTTTTTTTTAAGACAGTGAAAGGGATGGGGAGAGAGTGAGAGAAACATCAATGTGAGAGAGACACAAAGATTGGTTGCCTCCCAGACATACCCAGGGGATCAAGCCTGCAACCAAGGCACATGCCCCTGACCAGAATCGAACTTGCGACCCTTCAATCTGCATATTCAAGACCTTCTCTTAACAAGAAGGTCCTGACCAAACCATGTGAGGATACGCAGCTAGTCTGCTTTCACGAGCCCCCTCAGCCCCCTCTCACCTCTGTGGTCAATATCATCAGTGTCGCTGTCTGCTTCTTCATCCTCTTCATCCAAGGTTCCCCGAGTCAGGATCAAGTCAGAGGGGTCCCGCCCAGAAGACAAGCCGTCTACAAAGAAAACACCAGCGGCATGTCATGAACACATGCCTCCTCCAAAAGGGGATTCTGAATCGCTAAATAACTACAATGTTGGATTTGGCTGGATGAAAGTGGATATGATAAAATGCAGGATACTTCTTCCAAATGTACTGTTAATACCACATAACATTTCAACAGTCTAATGCACAAAGTGCTTTCACTATTCTAATAAGTCAAGAGGTCTTCTTATTTTTTAGGTTTTGTTTTTCTTTAATATATTTTTTTATTGATTTCAGAGAAGGGAGAGGGAAAGATAGAAACATTGATGATAAAAGAGAATCACTGATTGGCTGCCTCCTGCACACTCCCTTTTGGGGACCGAGCCCACAACCAGGGCATGTGACCCGACCGGAATCAAACCCAAGACCCTTCAGTCTGCAGCCTGACGCTCTAACCACGGAGCAAAACCAGATAGGGCTGAAGATCTTTATTTTCTTTAAATATATTTTATTGATTTTTTACAGAGATGAAGGAAGAGAGATAGAAAGTCAGAAACATCGATGAGAGAGAGAGGCATCAATCAACTGCCTCCTGCACACCCCACTGTGGAGATGTGCCCGCAAGCAAGGTACATGCCCCCAACCAAAATCGAACCCGGGACCTTTCAGTCCACAAGCCGACGCTCTATCCACTGAGCCAAACCGGTCTCGGCTGAAGATCTTATTTTTAAACTAAGGAAAATAGTTCTCGAGTAGCTTCTCTTAGTAGTAATGTCATTCTTTATATATATATATATGTATATATATATATACATACATATATATACATATTTTTTTTTAATTGATTTCAGAGAGGAAGGGAGAGAGAGAGAAACATCAATGAGACATCCCCACACTGGGGATCAAGCCCACAACCCAAACGTATGTCCTGGCGGGGAATCAAACTGTGACCCCCCAGGCTCATAGGTCAATGCTCAACCACTAAGTCATGCTGGCCAGGCTCATTCATTTTTAATAGCTGGCAGTTTGGAATAGACTGGATTTTCTTATGAAGATCTTCGAGCAGATCAGAGTGCTAGTGAGTCAAGAGTCAGTGTGGAGCACCGAGGATGCTTCCTGGTGGAATTAGGTTCAGAGAGGGCCAGAAGAGAACACAGTGTAAAATGGTCCAGAGTAGAGGAACCAGGGTATTCTTCAGATATAAGAGGGGTAGGAGGAGTTAAGGAAAACTGAATATAATAATAGAGGCAATGCCCTAACTGGTTGGGCTCAGGGGATAGAGCATCGCTCTGTGGACTCAAAGGTCCCAGGTTCGATTCCAGTCAAGGGCATGTACCTTGGTTGCGGGCACATCCCCAGTGGGGGGCGTGCAGGAGGCAGCTGATCAATATTTCTCTCTCATCATTGATGTTTCTAACTCTATCCCTCTCCCTTCCTCTCTGTAAAAAATCATTAAAATATATTTTTTAAAAAAATAATAATAATAGGGGCAAATTTAGAGCTGGGCTCCAGTAATCAGGAAAAAGTATAAAGAGGTCATTCCTAGGCAGGGGATTCAGCCTATAGGGGTCGGTTTCTGTAAGAAGCTGAAACCAGGCCAAGTAACCTAAAGCCAAGGCAGCACATGACCACTCTCTCTTCGGGTGCCTAAGAGGTCAAGCAAGATGAGCTGGGGAACAGGGTGTCAAAAAGCAGCAAACCCAGGGGCACAAAACTCACGTGGCCCTGGTCCTGAAAAAGGATGATGGCACGGTGTGTCAACACTCCATGCTTCATTCCATGTCCAGCTCAGAATTACGAACTGTACCTGTGATTCCCCCAAGTAATTTACTGAAACTCCTCCAACTTTTAAGAGGTTATCTAAGTACAGCACTCTATGCAACAGAGTTAACAGTTGCCATTTCATGTATTCAAGAGTGATCCCAAAGACCAGAGCACATAGAAATTGACATTGCTGAGGTGTGCAACAAGGACGGCAGAGGCAAGTTCATGTAACTGGTCAACCCAGCCCATTTCTAGCATCTCCTCCAAGCAGCTTTGCATGTTCTCTACTAGGAGTATAGCAACAGCTTTCCTGAATGGAACTTAACTCCTTTAAAGGCCAGCCCATCAATAAGGGTGAATGGGTGGGAGTACATACATTTAACTAGAAATTCCTGGAGAATCACTGACAAAACTCAAAAGTCAGTAAA
This sequence comes from Lasiurus borealis, assembly GCA_004026805.1. Lineage (NCBI taxonomy): Eukaryota > Metazoa > Chordata > Mammalia > Chiroptera > Vespertilionidae > Lasiurus > Lasiurus borealis. Next base: position 36,719 of record PVJN01007909.1, on the reverse strand, counting down.
GTAGCAGAATAAAAAGACAAATGCACAAAAACATAACCACTTAGAAGATATAGTATTTTCAACACTAACAGGGAAGGATAAAATACTTGAAATAAATTTAGTAAGAAATATGCAAACTCTCCATAAGGAAAACATTCTCCTCTTCTCTTTCTGCTTTTAAATATAAGTAACTTCCTGCTGAGCAGAAATGACATACCCACTTTCAGTCCCTAACACCAAGAGACCCTCCAATACCTGTAGCAGTTCCCGTGTCCAAGGCAACAGAGCCCATATCTTTCTGAAGGCGTTCTAGTTGTTCTTTCTGCTTCTGGCTCTGTGCACTGGCCTGTATATGTAGAGAAAACTATCATCAGACTCACACACAAAAAAAGCTCCAACTTAGATGTACCTTCTGACTGGAGATGGCCAGTTATACAAATGCCAGAAACTACCTAAACATTGAGGCAGATAAGGGATGGCAGATATGGAGATAGAAACACTGAGCAGAATGGGTTCAGATTAGCAGTTCAGCTGCAGGGCTGTGGAGACTGAATGAGAAGTTTCAGAAACGGGACACAAAGGACCCCTCAAGCAGATACAGCAGGACGGCTCAATGATATGGAGCCCAGTGCAGCCAATGGGGACAGGACACGTGACCCGCTGAAATAAGAGTTATGAAGCACTTCTCCATTCCTAAACAGAACTCTACAACTAGCCTTTAAATGGACCTCGGAGTAGGGGTGGGGGTAGGATGCAATAAGGGCTTAGCACCCTACATATAACAAGAAAATCTGATTTAAAAAACTTTTTTAAAAAAATATATTGATTTTAGAGGAAGAGGAATGAGGGGCGGGGGGGAGAGAGAGACACATCAATTTGTGGGCATATCAGAATGACGGAAGGGCAGAAAATCTGGTTGTTAAAACTTTAAATAAAGAAAAGAAAAATAATTTAAGGGGCCTTTCTACATCCAGACAGCACACATAGACATTAACAAATTTAAATTAACGAGTATCTAAAAGACACACTGATGGCCGAAACAGAAGTATTAATGGCAGGAGGATAAGGCTATGGTTTGAGGTTGTTTTTTAATGGCCCTAAAATATACAAACAGCCTCCTCTCTTACCAGTGATTTCTTCAGTCGTTCGTATTCAGGACGATACTCCCTGAAAGAGAAACAATTTCTAAATTGCTGTGTTTAAAGTGTGTTCTGCCTGCCCCCACATCACTTCTGTTTTCCTAGGGCTCTGAAAATAAATAAATAAAAAGTCTTGCTTAACTGACTGTCAGGCATAACAAAAGTGTAACTCCCTGAAATCCTATCCCTATCCCTATGGAATTAAAAGCCAAGGTACCTGTCCTCACCCCTGAAACTAGAAAAATGTCTGACTGTTGTGCTGGAAAGATGAACTCTAGAGACATCAACTAATGAGCTTATTAGCATTCATATGGATAAACATTTGAGATTAAGTAAAAGAATCGAGGACTGTTGGGTTCAGGAAGCCCAATACATATTAGCTTTTAATTATGTGGTTTTAACAGGGCAACTATGAAAGGATACAAAAGTCTTTTCCTAGGGCTTTGATCACACACACACACATACACACTCCTTATCTAATGAATCAAACTCAAAATGTGTCTGAAAACCACAATGTGTTTGCTAGGATCTTGCTAATTATGAGACCAATGGCACATGTGAGGTGCAGCAACCCACAGGCTACAGACCCAAGGGAAGTATCTACATGCTCTGACTCCACTTTCCTTTAGTGACTGGAATTCCAATATTAATTATGGCAAGTGATAACAATCACTTACTATGAAATGTGCTTCCTGTGTGTCAGCAATTGCACTGGGTGCTCTAGATGTTTACTCAAATAATTCTCACAATGACCTTAGCTATCTATGCTATTATCCTAAAACATAGGCACTCCATCTTGTTCCCGTAACCTCTGTTCTGTAAAAACTGCCGTTTGAAATTTCCCACCACGCACAGGTAGTCTTTGTTCTGTAAATGAACTCTGCTAAACTTGGCTTCTGGAAACATACCTGCTCCAATAATAAGGAAAATAAGCTCAATTATCTGGCCTTGCAAGCCACTCTGCTGCCGTCCCTGGTTACTCCCATGCCTTTTAGTTATCGAAACTGTACTGTGCTCAAGGCTACTGAGTTGGGCTGTGCTCAGGTTACAAGCTTCCTGCAAAATATCTACATACATAGGGCTCTTTTTGAAGCCTGCAAACCGTCCGGAAACCCCATGGTTAGGAGACAAAGGGACTGGGGGGTGTAAAGGGAAAGTTTCCTCCATGTTGCTTTGCTCAGACGCTGGAGGCTACTCCTCTGAGACGGCTAGCGTAATAAAGACTCCAAAGCTGGCTTACTAACGCATCTTCAGTTCAGCTCGCTGATTTCCAATGTAACAATCCCTGAACTACAACTGAGGGAAACTTGCAGAAGTTATTTATTAAGTGGAGGAATCAGAAATCCAACTCTTAACTGTCTGACTCCAAAGCATTAATGCTAATGGGGTCAGCCAATGTGGAAAACGGGTCAAATCAAGTCCGTTGCCTATTTTTATAAATGATGTTTTACTGGAACACACCACGTTCATTCATTTATAAACTGTCTATGAAAGCTTTTTTGCTACAATGATAAGAGTTGAACAGTTGCAACAAAGATCACAAAGTGTAAAATAATTATTATCTGGCTTTTCACAAAAAGTCCGGTGACTCCTGCCTGCTCTTACTCACTAAATGCAATGAAGATTTTATACTCCTATTTTTTTAAAAAAGTTAATGGGGTTTAGTGACCCCTAAGTGTGGTCAGTACACATACACATGGCAAATGTAATACATATACTATGAAAACCAAAAAGCTTTGCCTAGCAAAATTGCTATCATATCAGAATTGTGGGTCATTAAGAATGTCAGTGGACAGAGCATCGGCCTGCGGACTGAAAGTTCTCAGGTTCAATTCCAGTCAAGGGCATGTACCTTGGTTGCGGGCACATTCCCAGTAGGGGACGTGCAGAAGGCAGCTAATCAATGTCTGTCATCGATGTTTCTAACTCCCTATCTCTCTCCCTTCCTCTCTGTAAAAAATCAATAAAATATATTTTTTTAAAAAAGAATGTCATCAATGGACTTTTCCTTGGTTCTCACCTTTCATATTCTTCCGCAGCACTGGTGACTTGCACGAAGAGTTCATCTAAGCCTGTCCCCAGAACAGCAGACACCCCTACCACCTGACAAAAGCAACATTAATGCCACTGAGCAAACAGATGTGTATTTTTTAATGGTGTACATTTTTTGTTCAAATTTCCTAAAAATCTTCATAAAGAAGTTTAGATACTTAAACAAGTCTCCGGCAAAGAATAAAGCTAAACCAAAAAGCAGCATGTCTACTAAAAAGTCATGGACATAAGTCTAAGGAAAATAGAGATTGAACAAGAAAGATAATTAGGAACAAAGAAGAAGCGGGGCTTTTTATCTATTCTCTATCAAAGCAAACCACTGTCTGTTCTCTATGAAATTAGTATCTCAGTGCCTTTACTTGGGCAATTAACATACACTCTGCCACCCATACCCACTTTTGCTTATACAAATCTTACCCTTCCTTCAAAGCATACCTCTAAAGCTATATCCTCTAAAACTTCTCATGTCAAGTGACCTTCCCTCTCACTACCATCAGTGCCAAATTCCAATCTTTCTTAATTCTGTGCGTGGCCTTCTCTTCTAACTAGATCATAAACTCTCTGAGGGTAGGGTCTCTATCTATTCATCTATATATTTAATAAGTTAATGCTTTAAAATTTACTTTTCAGAAAGTAACGAACTTCCTTCCTAAGACAGTTCAAAACCAGTCCTATGGTTAAGAGGTTATCGGGGGAGACTGTCGTGTGAGCAGAAGAAAAAGTTTACCCTGAGCGAGCTGTAGAATTCATCTAACACCAAGCTCATTGAACGAGTCAGGTTACTGACATATGTGGTCTCTTGATTCAAGGCATCTTGGAAAGCCTCAAAATCTTGCATCCATTCCACTGCAAAGCTGTGATCAATGATGTCAGTCTGCAACAGAGGGAAGCCAACTATGAGAAGCCAGAGATGAATTTAGACACCAAATACCCCCCCTTTTTTTTTAATTAAGTAGTGATAATAACAAGCAATTATTCAGGGGTGAGGGGAGGTAGAGGAGGGTATAGGGGAGACAAATAGTGATGGAAGGAGACTTGACTTGGGGTGATGAACATACAACACAGTGTACAGATAATGTATTATAGAATTGTACATCTGAAACATATATAGTGTTATTAACCAATGTCACCCAATAAATTCAATAAAAATAAAGAAAACAATCATTCATATGTTTTCTTTCTCTGCTCTCCCCAGTTCCTCTCCCACTACGACAAGCCATAAAGAACCAAGACTGTTGTATAGTGTTAATTAAATGAAGGTGTATGTTCTCTTCACTATCCACTGCCAAGAGACCATGACCACAGTGGATGCCAGCCCACTCCAGGCTCAAAGCCAACCAGTGTGCTGTATCCTAGCTACCAACCCACAGGGAAGTTTTGTCTTTTTGTTTTAGTTGTCATTTCCAATAGACTAGCAGTCCCATTTCTGCCCACAGTCTCGATTCTGAGGGATAATCCACACCCTACAAGTGAGGGGCTGCTCTATCTAGGCTGAAATAACTTTGGATGAAAGTCAGTGACAAATACTCAATCTGACTGAATCTTCTTCCTAGAAGTGCCCATGACTGTTTCAGTTAAGCTTGAATCTGCTCTCCGGCATCTCAATAGCGTTTCCCACCTATTCCAAATCTTCCAATCACACAAAGTTCTGATGAAAAACAAATACAGTACTGATCCACTTACTTTATTCATGACCACAATGAAAGGAAGCTTGGTTTTGTACAAGATGCTGAAAATCAAACATCAGACATTATTAGTAAAAACACTTCAGCTCTTGTTTACCATGTCAGTCATTTGGAACTGAGAAAAGGGGAATGAGTTCAGACTCTAAGTGTAAGGTATCCATTCTTACACCGCACATGTCCTCTCCCAAGAGAAAAACCTCCCCCCCCATTACACAAATACACACGCATAACTCTTTCTTTGAGTAAGAATGCTTCGCTACTGATTCTATTGTGTGTGTGTTGCTTGTTTTTACCAAATAATTGTCTTTTTAACAATTAATATAAAAATGAACAAATGGCCCTAGCTGGTTTTGCTCAGTGGAATAGAGTGTCAGCCTGTGGACTGAATGGTCCCAGGTTCAATTCCAGTCAAGGGCACGTGCCTGGGTTGTGGGCTTGATCTCCAGTAGGGGACGTGCAGGAGACAGCCAATCAATAATTCTCTCTCGTCATTGATGTTCCTATCTCTCTTTTCCTCTCCCTTCCTCTCTGAAATCAATACACACACACACACACACACACACACACGTATAATTTTTTTTTTAATGAGCAAATGCTGTCAGTCATCAGATTTCTATTTGGACTAGGATTTCTTGCATCAAATAAGAGACATCCCTAATCATACTAGAAGGGGCAAATGTTGGTGATGGCTTTTCTGTACCTCCAAAAACCAAATTCTCTCAGCTTCAGTAATGGCATGCCTTGCTCCTAGATCTAATGTATTGATATAACTTAGAGAGGTATGTCCTCCCTCTCCTAATCGTACCACACTTGGGGCAAACCTGTGTATTTTAGAATTATGGATAAACCTTTTTACTCATGACCTCCCCCCATGTTATAATTTCTGTATCATGATACAGAAAAGGAGTTCTGTTTTATTTATACTTGGACCTCATTGAACTGGGAGCCACTACCAAGATTCATATTCACACCCTACCTCTTTCTGTAGCAAGCAAGGAGGAGGATGAGAAATTGCCTACCGAGAATGCCAAGGGCACGTGTGCCTCTTTTCTCTCCTGACCCCTCCGCAACTCACAATCACTAAACTGAGTGGCAAACCTGAACGTGCACAAACCTCAGGATAAGCACTCAGGACTCAAAAAAGAAGAGGAGGCCTCACACCTTGATGTAATGTCATCAGAAACAATCAGTTACCTGCAGGCATAGAGCATGTTGGACATGAAGGTCACTGGGTTGGTACTTCTTGAGGTGTCCATTACATAAATGACAATCGTTGGAAACGAGGATGCCTAAAGCCACAAAATAATCAAAACCTTAGCCAGAGGGCTCATGATCTGTCCCCAAATTTTTCCTATCTACTTTAGCAAGAGAGAACCACTTTACAGAGCGTCTATAACTCCCTCCCACATAGGTCCCAGGCAGTAAAAACAGACTTATCCAGTCTAGCTCTCAGTAATACCTCCAATACTCACCAGAGCCTCTGTGATGATTGTCCCAGAAGCTGACCAGGTGAACACTTCAATCTGCCCAGGTGTGTCAATCAAGACATATCTGTGTCGAGAAAGACCATTAATGAAGTATGACACTTGTACAATGCTGAAAATATCCCATTACACAAAACACCAAACTACTGGTCATCCAAGACTGGAATGCCCTCTTCACACTGCCTAGTCTATCTTCCTCATTCCACATTCCCCCAGGCTCTGTTCAATGTCCAATATTCATGCAGCACTCTATAAGTTACTGCAAATGATCACAGGGGACTCTATGATAGTTACAGAAACACACTGCATTAAACATGAGATGAGAAAAACCAGAATATAAATCTCTTGGGAAACTATCCAGTTGCTTAGAAGAGGAGGTAGGACAGGGAAGTGATAGCTAAAGAATGCAGGGTTTCTTGTTGAGGTGATAAAAATGATCTAAAATTGATGATAGTTGCATAATTCTGTGACCATATTAAAAGTCAGTGGATTGTATTCTTTAAATGGGAGAATTGCATGGAATTCTCAATAAAGCTGTTTTAAAAATGAGCAAAGAATTTAAATAGACACTTCTACAAATATATACCAATGTCCAATAAATAGATGAAATGATGCTCAATATCATTAATCCTTGAGGGAATACAAATCAAAACCACAATGCGGGGTCAATCAAGGAAAAAGGAAACATGTAAAACTTTAGACAAAAAAAAAAGAGCAGAATCAGAAGTTGGAGGAAAAAAACACACAATGCGGTACCACCTCACACCCACACACCCACTAAGACAGTTATAATGAAAAACAAAGACATAACAAATATTGACAAGGACATGAAGAAACTGGAACCCTCATGCATTGCTAGTGGGAACGTAAAATGGAGCAGCCAATAGGAGCTGGGGAAAAAGAAAGATTGCTAATGTGTATGACATTTCTTTTTGAGTAATAAAATGTTCTGAAATTAGATAGTAGGAATTAATATGTACATAATTTTATGAGTCTACTAAACACCACTAAATTGTATAAAGGAGTGAACTTTATGGTATGTGAGTTTATATCTTAAGAAAGATTTTTTTTTTAATATATTTTTATTGATTTCAGAGAGGAAAGAAGAGGGAGAGAGATAGAATCCAATGAAAAAGAACCACTGGCCGAAACCAGTTTGGCTCAGTGGTAGAGCGTCAGCCTGTAGACTGAAAGGTCCCAGGTTCTATTCCAGTCAAAGGCATGTACCTTGGTTGCGGGCACATCCCCAGTAGGGGGCGTGCAAGAGGCAGCTGATCGATGTCTCTCATCGATGTTTCTCTCTATCCCTCTCCCTTCCTCTCTGTAAAAAATCAATAAAATATATTTTTTTAAAAAAGAATCACTGATTGTCTATTTCCTGCATGTCCCTTACTGGGGACCCAGCCCTAATCCGGGCATGTGTCCTTGACTAGACTTTTAGTCCCAGTGTGCCCAGAACACTTTAGTCCACAGGCCGACACTCTATCCACTGAGCCAAACCAGCTAGGGCTCAAAAAAGATATTTTTAAAAACTACCTCTTTTATGATGCTATTTTTGCAAAACACCTTATCCCTCCATTTTTCTACTTATGTATATATGCATAGAAACATATGAAATGATCGTCACTGATAGTAATGATAGTTATTTCTAGTGGGTGATGAATGCACTTTTTAAATGATGTGTGGTTTGAATTGTTTTTTTAAAATATATTTTTATTGATTTCAAAGAGAAAGTAAAAGGGAGAGACAGAAATATCAATGAGAGAGAATCATCGATCAACTGCCTGCCGTATGCTCCCTACTGAGGATCAAGCCCACAACCTGGGCATGTGCCCTGATGGGGAATCGAACCATGACCTCCTGGTGCATGACCTCTGAACCATACCAACCAGGCTGAATTCTTTATTAGGGTGATATATCTTTTTTTTATAAAAATAATTTTCTTTTTTTTAAGCAAACCTATTAAAAACCTATTAACAATTAATCTATTAACAGTGGGTAATATAATATAAACAAATATTTTATATTTTGATACTTTCAAAATTAAAAAACAATTATCCTCTGATTTATGTAAATTATATTCATTTAAATAAGGGTTAGAAAGATGTTTCAGAGATTTTAATGCCAACAAATATGGTTTCCCAAGAGAAAACAGAGACATTTTCAAAATATCTTCTAAGAAGCCATAGGCATATACCAAAATGGTTGGGGATAGAATACAATTAAGTTTAGCTCTAAACTATATAGCATCTTAAGGATTTCCTTGACTATCTTTTTTTCACTTCTAATACTTTCATCTTAATCTAAACATCTTAATCTTTCATCTTAATCAAAACTTAATGCTAACCCAAAATTTTTCAAAAAAGCCTAGAAACGTGTTAACTATAGAGTGAGTATTAAACAGGCGCTAAACTGAAATCACTTACTTAGACATGTTCTGGGCCTTCTCAATAAACTTCATCACCTAAAAGAAAAGGATGCCCATTACAACAGGAGCCGATTTCAGCATAAAATCACAGGGCCCTCTCCACTGGCCCGCTTCACAGGTACCATCAACTACTGAATCTCTGTGTTCTCAATCTTAGGACACCAACTAATGAACGCACTGAACCACATCAGCAGCCCTGTAGCATCTTGGAGCACAGGGAAAAAGTTTGAGAAGCTGAAGACTTGATCTGTCACTGTCAAATCACTTCTCTTGAAATTAACATTTTGCAAAATGTTAATAGCCTGTCTCATGGAGTGACTTAAGGGCAAAAAACTGATTACAAAGCACTCTTAAAACATAGAGAGTGACAGAGAAAACTTAAATAACTATTTGTCACAAGTTAAAAAAGGCCCATTACTTTTCTGTTCATTTGCTAGCCCATCTCACCCCATCTTACCCCCATCCCTTTACTCCATCCTCAGGGTAACACTATAAGCCAGTAACAGATCAAGAAATGAACAAGTCTCCTGTATTTCTATTTTACTGGCTGTCCCAAATATTAAATGTCAAGTGTTCATAAAACTGATCATCCTCTCATAGCCTAATTCTGTGTCTACCAAAATGCCTACTTATTTTCTACTAGAGGTCCGGTGCACAGAGGGGGGGGTTGTCCCTGAGCCCAGCTTGCACCATCTCCAATCTGGGACCCCTAAAGGGATGTCTGCCTGTTTAGGCCCAATCCTATTGGTAGTTGGACATCCCTCTCACAATCCAGGACTGCTGGCTCCCAACTGCTCGCCTCCTGCTTTCCTGATTGCCCCTAACCGCTTCTGCCTGCCAGCCTGATCACCCCCTATCCACTCCTCTGCCAGCCTGATTGATACCTAACTGCTCTCCTGCCAGCCTGTTTGCCCCTAACTGCCCTCCCCTGCAGGGCTGGTCACCCCTAACTGCCCTAACCTACAGGCCTGGACCCCAACTGCTCTCCCCTAAAGGCCTGGGTCACCCCCAACTACCCTTCCCTGTAGGCCCAGTCACCCCCAAGTTCCCTCCTCTGCCAGCCTGGTCACCCCTAACTGCCTTCCCTTGCAGGCTTGATCGCCCCCAACTGCCCTCCTTTGCAGGCCTGGTCCCTCCCAACTCCCCTCCCCTGCTGGCCTGATTGCCCACAACTGCCCTCCCGTGCAGGCCTGGTCCTTCCCAACTATGGTCTCCAGCTGGCCATCTTATGTCCACATGGGGACAGCCATCTTGTGTATTGGAGTGGTGGTCAATTTGCATATTACTCTTTTATTAGTTAGAATAGAGGCCTGCTGCATGTGTGTGGGCCAGCTCATTTCCCCTGAAGGGTGTCCCAGATCAGGATGGGGGTTCCCTTGGGATGTTGGCTGGCCTGGGTGAGGGGCTTGTGTGGTCTGCAGGCTGGCCACACCCCCCAGCAACCTAAGTAGAGGCCCTGCTACTGGGATTTACTTATCTTCTATAATTGAAACTTTGTAGCCTTGAGCAGAGCTAAGCCTCCTGCTTGCTCCATTGCTGCAGCCATTTTTGTTGGGATTTATTTATCTTCTATAATTGAAACTTTATAGCCTTTAGTGAAGGTCTGGGCCAGCCAGGATGTATGGAAAGCTTGGCTTCCTCCATTACCGGGGAAACCCAAGCCTCCTGCTTGCTCTGTGGCTGCAGCCATCTTGGTTGGGTTAATTTGCGTAGCCACTTCTGATTGGCTGGTGGGTGTGGCTTGTGGGTATAGCAGAACACTGGTTAATTTACATATTATTCTTTTATTAGATAGCCTATTTATATCCCAGGTTAATTGCTCTTCTTTCCCAACCTTATCAAACTAAGGTATTTAAGAGCCTAGGTTTTTATACAGTCATGCCTATATGAGTGAAAACAGATAGACAAACCTGATCAAATCTAGTAGCAAAGAGATTGAGTGAGGTCACTATGCCACCATTGGGTCCAAGTCCATATCTAGACACTAAGTTGAGGATTTAAATTGCTTATAGATGAATTCAGATGATAAAGTTCATACACAGAATATCATTCACACAAACATTAATGAATACTGGCAAGCTAATCCTTGACTTAGTATGTACCACACAGCTTAACTTCATGGGAAACATTCATCATCAAGATCTTCTTCATTTATTTGTTTTACCGATGCCGAGGCAAAATGAGTCAACTAAAGGGACCAAAACGTAATAGACAGTGACAGCCTGCTAGCATTAGCTAGTAAAATCATCTATATAACACTCCTTGCTCTCATCCTCACTAACCACACAACTTGCTGATTATAATTTCCTACACAGACTTACCTAGAGGAAAAGTACACATTTCACACAGCAATGTACCAAAAGGTGATTCCTATTCATTTCTGGGTTCCCCAGTTTGAAGAGGTGATGACCAATGAATGTAGCTTCCAAGACAATACTAGTTTCTGGGTCCTAGGCACGCTACCAGCTAACCTCTTATTATCTATGCTCTCTAATTACAACAATACCTGGACTGGGAATTTGGTAAAATATCTAAAATTGCATGCTCAAAGAATATTTCTAATCACCTACAATATTTCTTTCCAGATTTATCTTTCATTTTCCTGATTAATGACTTTAATCAAAATGATTTTGCTAGTATATTTCACAAGGAAACCCAAAAACATTCCTTCAAAGCTGCAAAATACACAGAGGGTAACTAGCCATAGATGAGTCAATACTGAAGAAGATGTAAAAAGGATACTGTTTCATGACTTCTTTATACTTCACAGTGTCACGAATATCTGAGGAAAGAGGGTGAAGAAATAATTAGAATTTAACACATCCTAGGTAAGAAACAATACACCTTGAGGCTCTCTACCAATAATATCCTAAGCCAAAAGGTCTCTCAAGTCATCTCTGCTTCCTCTAAGGGAAAAAAATAATAATAAGTTTCCCTCTATGCATGAGTTACTTTTCAAATTTGTTTTGTAATTTTTAAGCCAAGATCATTGAACTGTGATAGAAAAAGAAGCAAAATTGTGAGGAAAAGAATAGAAGGGCAGAAGGTGTTCTGTACTTTATCAGCAAGAAACTAAAACTAGCCTTTTAGTATTCTCTTGTCAGCATTCTCTTCTACCAGCTTCACAATGGTTTCGGTCCTTACAAAGGATAACTGTCAAGTCACCCATGAAGAATGTTACATTACAAGTTTTCAAGCTACCATTGAGATGTTCTGAGATAGGGAGAAAATTTTATGCACTTAAATACCTTGTCAGTAACCATATGCATAGAAATCAAGAAAAAAATGTTTATTTCTTATTAACTGCTACTGATAACAAAGGTAATATAGGTATGATTTTTAAAAAGGAATTCATTTATCTAGTAATATCTAACTAAACCTTCCTACCAGTCTATAAACCTACCCCATCAATCACATCCTTTAAGTGAGATGATGAGTGATTTTCTTCCCCAAATCCTTTGCCATATATATAACCAGCAACCTTCGGTATAGAGAATAATCCTCAAGTAACTGAGCCACACTAGCTAGAGCACAATCTCTGCTTCTTAATATAAGGCCTTCCTTTATTAGCTTGTTTGGGTTATAAGCATCTTAACAGGATTAAGAAGAGAAAAGATTATCACCATGATAGCCTAGATCAGGAAACCTAGATCCTACAAAGAATCATGACATTGCATCACATCCATTCTTATCTTTTTACTAGAGGCCCGGTGCATGAAATTCATGACAGGTAGGGTCCCTCGGCCTGTCCAGTGATTAGAGCCCATCTGTGGGGCAACTGGTAGGGCGATTCCTATTACAATAACTGAGAACCTCTCCCCAAACCATGCAATATGCATACCTATGCACATTTTTCCATGTAACTTTGGGAGTGGAAGCAAGGTTCCTACAAATCATTAAGTGAATTACCACACAAGAACCCTTATATTCTAACTAAACTTTGGGATAAGAAACTAAATAGAAAGGTGCATATATCAGAGCCTGCTGCAGGGTTTAGGGCCTAGAAGTGAGAAGCCACTTCATTTCCCCTAACAACAATCACCTGATACCTCAGGGTCAGAAAGGAGAAAAAACGCTGAGTAGAAAGGAGACAAAGAGAAAGGAGTAAACAAAGAGAAAATGTGAATAAGGCAGAAGCCTGTTCTGGGATCCTAGCAAATCCAAGGGAAATGAAAGTAGGTAGTTTAGGAAAAAATGAAAGCACTGAAAACTGGCAGGCTGGATGGAGGGTTTCCATCCCAAGAAACTTTATACAAAACGGTAGTTCACTCACCAATATTGGCAGGAAAGGGAACTTCATGCACAGCGGGGTCGAGATTGATCACATAAGGCGGAGAGCCTTGGCTATGCAGATGTCCTGTGAGCCTCTGCAGAGACGTGAGACAGACAAAGAGGGCATGGTAAGAGGACAAAGGACATTTCTCTCTATCTGAAATATTCACCTCCAACATTCAACTCTCAGCTGAAATGCAACCTTTATTTATTACCCATTTTTCAGAGCCTCCTCTTCCCTCCACCACTTATTTACTTGCTTTGCGTGGCCTTTTTAACCTCTCACCTCCAATAAACCAGTAGTTCCACGAAAACAGAACCCTGTCAACCTCATTTTCACTGTATCCTCAGTGCCTGTGTTTGACTCAGAATGATAACAATAACCAGGCAGCAAGATCTCAAATGCTCTAAAGAATGAAAGTTTTACAGTTTCTTTTACTTACGCATTTGGAATTAAGGAGGCAACGTAAGATTACATAAAGTGGGAGAAAGAAAGGCGGAAAGTGGATAGTTAGATTACATACTCTCTTGAAAAAGAGGCATTTCAAAGGTGAGTTAACCTAGATGCGCACGCACACACACGAACAGGGCCTGCTTAGAACAAAATATAAACCTTTTACCAAAGAAGTTGTATGTGCCTGGGGTGTGACTGCCCATCAAGACAAGCCCAGTTAAGGATTTATGATCCATATTATCTCACTCATATATGGAATCTAATGAGCAAAATAAATAGAAACAGGCTCCAAGATAAGAGGACAGACTGACAACCGTCAGAGGAGAGGTGGGTTTGCGGTGCAGGGTGAAGAGGGTGAAGAGGTTAAGCAAAAAACAAAACTCATAGGCACAGACACAGCACGGTGACCACCAGAGGGGCAGAAGGGCCAGGGGTTGGTAGAAGGGGGTAACGGGGGGATAAACGATGGAGGAAGGAGACTTGACTTGGGGTGGAGAACACAATACAACATCCAGATGATGTGCTAGAGAACTGAAAACCTGAAACCTATGTGCTTGTATTAACCAACTGCACCCCAATAAGTTCCATTAAAAACCAATTTATGATCCAACCACCCTGTGAGGTTACTTCCGGTTACAGTTATTACCGCACCCCTTTTTTGTTCACACATGAACTATGACAGGAGCAACAAAAGAAATACGTAATTCTTTAGCCATCTCTACCAAAAGCCTGTGCGGTAATACTCTACAGTCCAGTGGTTCTCACCCTTCCTAAGGCCGCGACCCTTGCATACAGTTCCTCACGTGGTGGTGACCCCCGACCATGAAACTTTGCTACTGTGATGCATCGTGATGTAAATATCTGCATTTTCCCATGGTCTTAGGCGACCCCTGTGAAAGGGTCGTTTGACCCCCAAAGGGGTCGCGACCCACAGGTTGAGAACCGCTGCTCCGCACTCTATTAGCCGCCAGTTACTTGTAAGCCTCTGCCTTCAAGTCCACAATTTTGTCGGCAGGACGATCGCAGTACCACGTGGTAAACGGTACCCAGAATGCACTCAAGGAGCCTCAATGAACCCAGGGTACGATGCAAGGTCTGGCCCGCCAAGGAACCCCGAAAGCCACGCGCCGGTCCCCGCCCACTCCTCGGAGAGACCTCCCCGACCTCCCACCCCGTCTCGCGCTCACCCACCCCGCCCGCGCCACGCACCTCACCTGCACGAAGGTGGTTTTCCCAGACCCCGCCATCCCCAGCACCAACAGACACACGGGGGCCCGAGGACCCCCGGAGGCCTGAGGCTCGGCGGCAGCCGCGGGCGCCGCCATCTTCCTCCTGGCCCCGCCCACTCGACCAGCGAGACGTCACGCGGCTAGAGAGACTTCCGCCACCGCGGCTGTGACAGAGCGGAAGTGGCTCCCACCGGCTCGGAAGAGCATCCTCCTGACCCGGCCGGGTTCGGGGGGCCCACGAGGCACTGAGCCGGGGCGAGGAGGTGCTGGGAGGACTGGGACGGTCAAGGTCTGGATCGCAGGCGAACAGACGAGATGAGGTCCCGAGAGCGGGGCCCCCACGATACAAAAAAAAAAAGTGCCATTCATTTTCGGCCCCCAAAGGAGCCAGGACTAGAGTCTCCGGAGAACCGAGTGCTGGGGCTGAACCGGGCGGGGGGTTGAGCCGCTCGGCGGAGGGGTGTGGAGGGGGACGGGCCTGCACTGGAGTGGCAGCGAAGCTAGGGGTGGCCGGGCAGGTGCAAGGACTCGCTGAACCGAGAAACGCCCCTGACACCAGCTCCTAGTCCCGCTGCGTGGACTGCACCAACACCTGGGGGCGACCGCTAGGATCCCCGGAGCAAGCAGGTGCTGCAAGGGGCGTTTCCTTGCACGAAAGCGTCCTCGGAAAGGCGACACGGTGGTGAAAGAGCTGAGACATTTATTCCTGCTCCTGACCACCGGGCCTGTTCTTGTGGCCCTTTGTAGCCAGATGTTCACCAGATAAATCTGGGCTTCACACTGACCCCGGCTCTGCCACTTGCTAGCAGTGTGAGTCGTGGCTAAGTTACTCAAATGCTCCACAACTTTCTTCTCTTTAAAATTAAGGTATCTCATACGGGAGGTGGTAGTGAATGCATATTATAAATTGTAAACTACAGTCTTTCCCCTTTTACTCCTACCTGTATGCCCGTGCCTCTTGCAGTAAGCGCTCAAAAATATTTTCTTGTGTGAAGTACAATTGTGCGTTTGTTAACTAAATTTTCATTAAGAATCGATGGGGGAATATTTCACTTGTTCTTTCTTCAAGTTTACTGAGGACTCCCAACAGCACCCGCTACATGGTGTCTTAGTTTACTAATTTTTTGAAGCCAGGGAAGCCACAAAATAAGGCAGCGGTGGGGCTTTAAACAAGGACAATGGTTAGCTGGTTTGGCTCAGTAGATAGAGTATGGGCTTGCGCACTGAAGAATCCCAGGTTTGATTCCGGTCATGGGCACATGCCCAGGTTGCCTACTGGATCCCCAGTAGGGGGCACGCAAGAGGCAGACACTCGATTCTCATTACTGTTTCCCTCTTCCTCTCTGAATTCCATTTTTTAAAATGAATAATGGAAATGATGAAGCTAAACAAGCAAATAAAAGGTCAAATCCAGCAAAACTGCTAATGCAGGAAACCTGGCAGCTAATTAAAAGTTTCTATGTCCAAGCTGAAAATAAATTCTTGCTGGAATAACTGGCCAAGAAAACTGAGTAGAGAAGGCAACTTCAGAAGCTGTGAGACAACTGTGTACAGAAAAGTGGGGAGACTGAACGAAGGAGACAAGAGTTAGCCTTCAAATATGCAAAGCAAACCTGAGAGCTTAAAACAGCTCTTGCAGAAAGGAAAAAATTCAACTTGAAGCAGCAGTTGCTGGCAATGAGGGATATCACTATTAAAGGAGAAACAGGAAGAGAAATTCAGGAGGAGAAAAAGCCCACGAGGAGACGGATGTAAAGGCACAGGAAATCCAGGTCCAGTTCCTTTTACAGAAGGAATAATTGCAGCAATCTAAGCAATGCCAGGAGTTGCAGGTGCTCGAAGCCTGTTAAAAAGTCAGAAGCAACAGCTGCAGCAGGAACAGTGGTGCGTGGAGAGCTTAATTTAAGGGAGGCAACTACTGCAACAGGATGCTCAAGGCTCCCTGAGACCCCAAATGAAGGTTAATCCTCAGTAATTCCTAAATATCACTGATTAAGTAAGGACTAGAGAAGTATTCTGTGTAGGTGCTGCATAAACATGGTTAGGAAGGTTTTGGGTCTCAGTGCTACGGTAAAATATCCATCAAGACTTGTTAATGTGAAAGATTAGATGCTCTTTTGCAGCCATACTATTAGATACTTGTGTGAACCAGCTTTCCTTAGTTTAATTAGCTCTTGTTAAGAAGGATGTTCCTCAAACCTCCAGGTAACCTAACACCATTTGCCAGACACTCATACATAAAACCATGTTGAGAAAACCACCTGCAGGAAGTGAAAGGAAATAGGTGCGTGATTTATTTCATCTAGCTGAGTCAGATTTCTTTATAGGAAAATCACCTTTCAGGATAGCAGCTCAGATTGACTATTACTAGTAAGAGCTTTCTCTCTGTAAACAACCAATGTAAGTTTATCCTCCTTCCTTCTGGCCAACTCAGAACACAAAGGCAAAGTGTTTTTAAGCTCTTTAAAAAAAAGTTTGTGCCACTGACCAGGTAGCTCCTATAGTTTTCATTAGTGAAAAAGTAATCAATAGCAAAGTCAACACTTTGCAGAGTGACCTATTGTCTGATGCGGTCCTTAACAATTTTAGTTTTGAGTAACTTGAGAAGATAAGGGAACATATACCAAATTTTTCTTTTTTTAAAAAAAATATATTTTATTGATTTTTTAGAGAGGGTTAGAAACATTGATGAGAGATATCCATTAGCCGCCTCCTGCACGCCCCCTACTGGAGACATGCCTGCAACCAGGACACATGCCCTTACCGGAATTGGAACCTGGGACCTTTCAGTCCAGGGCCGAGGCTCTATCCACTGAGCCAAAACGGTTTCGGCTCAACTTTTACTTTTGAAAATGTTTATTGTGAAAAAATATCTCAGGAATTAATGAGGTGGCTGAATGCCTCTGCTTGATTTAGGAAAATGTTATCAAAAAAAAGTTTTTAAATATTTGGTTAACTTTTAAAGTCTTATGTCATCTATTATTTCCTTAGCAATATGCTAAATTCTAAGATAAGTAAAATTACTTAGTGTTAAATATAGTTAAGTACTTTAGTTTTAGGTCATTTATATATTTTCTTACTACATATGCACTTAATACATTAAATGCTATTTGTAATTATTATGTGCCATATATTTAGGCCTATTTAATAGGATTGGGAATAGTATTTTAAATTACTATAGACCTTTAGGGTAGGTGTTTATTTTTTTGCACTTACGATGGTTAGATCAGTGATTTCTTTGAATGCTGATTCCTAATAAAACCTATTTTAATATTGCTCCATGAGAAAATATAATCAACTTTGTTCTCCAGTAATTAGTATGTAATAGAAAATTTAAAATTTTTTAAAATATATTTTATTGATTTTCTACAGAGAGGGAGAGGGACAGAGAGCTAGAAACATCGATGAGAAAGACATCGATCAGCCACCTTCTGCATGTCCCCTACTGGAGATGTGCCCACAACCAAGGTACATGCCCTTGCCAGAATCAAACCTGGGACCTTTCAGTCCAAAGGCTGACGCTCTATCCACTGAGCCAAACCGGCTTCAGCTAAAAATAATTTTCTTGAATTTAGTCTTATTTATATGTAAAATGGATTCCTCTAAATTGGTTAAACAAAGGACACTCCTTCAATGTACCTTTAATTTCTATTTTAATAATGTTTGTTACATATATAGTTTCTTTTTTTAATGTTTTATTGATTTTTTACAGAGAGGAAAGGAGATAGAAACATCGAGGAAAGACTCCTGCACGCCCCCTACTAGGCATGCGCCCGAAACCAAGATTCATGCCCTTGACTGGAATCAAACCTGAGATCTTTCAGTCCTGAGCCAAACCAGTTTTGGCCATATGTAGTTTCTTTATTAAGGTTTTGTTGTTAAAAAATAAAAGCCTACTTGGGTTATAATTTACCCATTGATTTAATTATTGTTCCAATATATTTTCTACTTCGTCACTTTTCTCATTACTTTTGCTGTCTTATACTTAACTAATATACAAATAATAAAATTGCAATTTTAGTGCAAAAAATAAGACTTTAGATAACATGCAGGTACCTTGAACTGAATACTTCCAATTCATGAACTGAAAATACGAAAGATGGCACTTGAAAAGCATGGTATCCAAGATAAATTTGAAATCTTAGTCTCTCTGGATGCAAAAACCCTAGGAAAATATATATATACTCAGGCTGATAAAAGATTAGACTCTTCTGCTCTTAATTACCCTCCTACCATGCTGGCCCCATTATCTAACTCAGGAGTGAAGAACTTCTATCTCGTCTCGGTTTAAATTCCTATCATCCCAGATAGTGCATCTGGTGTACTGCTCTCCATCAATCTCTCTCTCTCTCAAAAATCAATTAAAAAGGAGAAAAACAAAGAGTGCCTGTAAGGGCCTGGCATGAGAATGGCCAAGTTTCCTATACTTAATTCACTTTAATCTCAAATTATTCATTTTAGCCAGATTTTTGGGACTAAGAACAACTGAGACCAACTGCATTTGGTACTTATTTCAAACTGACTCCCCTCTCTAGCCATCTTCTTATCCCATATACTGATTCAGCCAGGAGTCAAATAGCAGGTCAGAGTCAATGAACAGCTGGAAACATCAATCTAACAGTCATTTATTTCTTTTGACATTTGCAAACATTTCCCAAGTCTTATTCACCAGAAATTAATATAGCTTCTTCATTTCTTCTCCCTGACAATCCTCATCTACTGAAAGGGCTCTAAGAGCACAACTGCAAATGACAATGTACAGTGGATATACCATGTCCTTCACTTATTTCAAAACATCTAACAGCCCATTAGACATCAGGTAGACATGAGGTACAGAAAAAAAACTTTTCATTCCAACTCCAGATAAATATCGATACCTGGTGTCAAAGTCTCAGGATTAAAGACGATAAACACACGTAAAAGAGGATAGACAGCAGTATTCTCAGAAAATTTAGGCAGAGGTTGACTAAAAGGAGGGATGAGGACTTAGTGGGATGTAAAAAAGTGAGGTCAAGTCCCGGAGAGAAGGAACAATGCCTTGGCTACCAATCTTAGTGGCAATGCCAGGAACACCAGGATTCTCTGTATAAAAAAAAAATCAGGGGAAAGCAACCTGGTTCTTACTCCTTAGAACTGAGAGGGAAAACAAACTTTAGGAGGGCACCATAATCGGCATTAAAATTTATGACACATGAGGTGGCCTCAAGCCCCAGGTAAGTTGAGGCAGTATTTATTGCTTCTTCTAATTTCTTCTTTCTAGCCACTTTAATGTTTGGGACATACTACTCCTAAGACTGCTTTTTTTATGCCTGTGGGTTTAGTCAGTCACTGCTACTTGGGGCAGACAAAACACTTCCCAGTAGAATTAGTGTAGGGAAGTTCTAGCTTTTTCATCCTAAACCCATTTCTTTCTTTCAATCCTAAAACCATATTGAGAGAACCACCTCCATAAAGTTTGTTTCCCCAAGAGGGTAACCTTATTATACGAGTGACATTTCTAGCTTCTAGACTTGTGATAGCACAAATACAAAATGATTAATCAGTATGGTTTTAAAAAATTAATTTGGAATTGTTTTATAAACTTGATGGAGACTACTAAATCAATGGAATTTCCAAGAACAGTCTACACCCCAGGAAGAAAAGAACCACCAGTTTTCTTAGTTTTATACAGGGGGAGGGGCCTATAGTTGGCCTTAAGAGGGAACTCTTTGGGCAAGATAAGAGAAAAATAATAAGACTCCAATGAGGAATGGCAGGAAAACCTACCAAAAAGGGGTGGGAGAGGGAGGTTGTCCAAGTGAATAAGTAGGGAAAACAGTGAAATTTATACAGGAGGAAAGAGTTGAGAAAGTTGTAGCTTCCCACAAACAGCTGAACGAGTACATTTCTCTTCACTCAGCCCCATAACTCAGTCCTCCCAGCACAGGTCCCCGTGACAAGAGCATCCATCCACTCCCCTAGGAGCGCTCTCAGCCTCCCTGCCTATTTCCTTCCTCGTTTATGGTTAGCCTTTGGGGGCTTCGCTTTCTGCAACTGTGCTGGCACTGGTTCCTGCTCTGGTTCTTTACAGGAGGTGGACACCGGCAGTTCCTCCTTATTCCTCCTCTGCTCTTTCCCTACTCTCAGACTCAGCTCTGCTGGCTCAGGCGGCTCCGTGCCGGCCTGCTGCCGCCTTCTCAGAGACCTCCTGCTCCTGTGCTGCTGCCTCCGCTTTTCCTCCTCTTGCTGCCGCTGCTTTATCTTCATCAGCTTTTCGAAGCTTTTGGTTGTTGCTGGGTTTACAACAAACCAATCCTACAAGGCAAAACAGAAACACTCTCCAGTCAAAACATAGTGGAAAGCATAGAGAAGAGGTTTGAGAAGAATTTTAAAGGCATGGTTAGGGCACAACACAGTTTTTTAGTTCGAAAATTTACAAATCTTCAGAAGTTATTAATTTAATGAACACTTAGATTTATCACTGTTCACCTCTCTTTTTCCTTCCTTCCCTCTTTTTGCTGAACCATTTGCAAGTTAGTTGCAGACAACGTATTACTTCATCCCTAAATATTTCAGCATGTATCTGCCTAAGACCTAGGGTGTTCTTCTGTGTAACTATAATGATCACATTTTGAAACATTATCATGGACACATTGCTATTATTTAATATAGTTAATATTCAAAATTCCTCAGTTGTCCCAATGTCCTTTATATTTGTTTCTGTGCAGCATTTTATTATTTTCTTTTAATATGTTTTTATTGATTTCAGAGAGGAAGGAAGGAAGAGATAGAAATATCATCGAACAGCCAACTGGGTTGTAGGAGGTATTTTAAGTAGCATTAAAAACAGGTTGCTAAAATACATTAGAATATTAGAAGCCCAGCCGATGTGACTCATTGTTGAGTGGCAACCTATGAACCAGGAGGTCGTGGCTCAATTCCAGGTCAGGTCACATGTCCAGGTTGCAGGCTCAATTCCCAGTGTGGGGCATGCAGGAGGCAGCTGATCAATGGTCCTTTCTCATCTTTGGTATTTCTCTTTCTCTCCCTCTCCCTTCCTCTCTGAAATCATAAAAATATTTTTTAAAAGAATATTAGAAAATGGAAGTAGAGATACTACTGTTAAATAAGGTGTAAATTTAACCTGGCTCCCAAGAGTCTGATTTAATTGGATTGAACTCCAATGTCTCTGGTAACCACTTTACTTTCCTTGACTGTCCTCGCCCACTTCCCTTATGGTGTATGTATGGGAAAAAGGAATATGATTAGATAAGAAAAACTCTGAAAAAGCAGGACCCTCACCTCAGCATGGACAGAGTTGATGTGATACTTGACACCACTTTCTGACACAAATTCTTTCTGACATAGAAGACACTTGTATTTTCCAGCCACAAAGTTTCCCTGTTTTAAAGAAAAGAGTATTACTGGCAAACTCAGGAACACATACCTGGGCCACATGCAGGGACTGTTACTGATTAAAGAAGGGATTCTACTTCAGCAAAGGTAAGAAGGAATAAATCCAAAACAGCAATATTTTTAGGAAAAACAGCTCAGACAGACTATCACTATATCTATCTATCCTAATGCAGTTTCTCTACCAAAACCTGCTATCTCCTCAACACAACCAGAAATCCTCCTACTTTTATTATGTGACATATCACATCCTTCTATCTTCTCTTGTTCATTACTTCACTTCCAAGGTTCTCTTAGTTCCTCCCCGCAAATTATCCAACTTCTGAACTTCACTACAGGCACCAAAGTATAATTCTTCCCAATATAACCCACTGCTGCAAAGAGTGCCTTAGAAACCCAGGATTAGAAGAATATCTTCCATAACACAAAGTTTAAGGACTCAGAAACTAAGATCAAGCCCTAGCTGGTTTGGCTCAATGGATAGAGTGTTAGCCTGCGGACTGAAGGGTCCCAGGTTCGATTTTGGCCAAGGGCATATGCCTGGGTTGCAGGCTCAATCCCCAGTGGGAGGCATGCAAGAGGCAGCCAATGATTCTCTCTTATCATTGATGTTTCTCTCTCTTCCTTCCTCTCTAAAATCAATAAAATATATTAAAAACACACACACACACGAAAAATAACAACAACAAAACTAAGATCAAGCAAGATGTCCAAGCTCTTAAGCATTCCTGGACCAATCTGATTTGGATGCCTACAACCTTCTTACTGCCTTGAACTGAGACTTCTCTCCCTTCCTAAAGCTTTTTGTTTCCATGACGTTCATTTTCTGTGAAGAAATACTTTTAAAAGGTATTGAAAAGTGGCACCAATTCCCATAGCTGGTGGGTTGTAGGGCACCAGGGTCAGTATGGAAAACACTCAGAGAGGTGAATGACTCTTAGCCTGACATCCCATCATGGATTGACATCCCACCTCCCACCTCTAGAGGCCAGTATAATGCAGATGCATTTAGAGCATCTTCATTAATCCAGATAAACTCTAGAAAGTTTAAGGCCCAATAAGACAGGTCAGATCCAGCGTGATAGGAATTTAGAACTAATATTTTTCTCCAAATTTTTTAATTGATATGACTTTTCCGCACTCTGGACATACCCAATAATAAACAAAAATTCTTTGGGACATAAAAAAACTAAATCAGCCTCTGAAGGTAACAAAAAATAGGACAATTAGCTGTTCACCTAAACTGAATTTTCTTCTATTTCAAAAGTCATGGTAAGATAAATAGTTCAAAAAGTTACAAACCAAAGTACAAGAGCCCAGGTGAGCTTTAAGGCCGGATACACTACTGTAGACAGCCTCACAACCCTGAAAAAAAAAAAGAAGAAAAAAACAACGTGAAGACTATACAAAAGAGCATCCTTCTCTCAGCAATCTGGTTGTTGACTATGATCAACCTTACATCTGTACCACAACCAAACAGGAAAAGAATTTACATGCAAGCCACAACAGCAAAAAGAAAAACTAACAAAAAGTAAAATAAAATAAAAAGATAAAAGAGGTAAATAAGTTATTTACAAAGCTTAACATATTCCCTTCCTGGTACTTTTTCTGATAAACATAGAAAATTACACAAATTTTTGTAAAAATCTGCTTTCTTTAGTACAAATGTCTTCTATTACTTATATATCTACTCCTCTGCAAAGTACTGTATATACTGGTAAGTTAGATTAAAGATGGCTGGAAATTCTCTGCCACTCTTCCTATCAAAAAGTGGAGTCTGTTTATCCTCTCCTCAAATCTGGGTTAGCACTGTGATTCCTTTGACCAATAGAATGCCATGGAGAGATGCTGAACAAATTCTGAAACTAGGTCTTGAGAGATCTTCAGCTTCCACTTTCATATTCTTAGAATATATATTCTGCTGGTAATCTAACTACGTGCAGAGCCGAGCTTCCAGCTCAATTAGCTGCATAGGAGCCATCTTGGACAGTCAGGTCTCATCTGAGTTTCTAGCTGAATGCAACCTATGAATGATCTTAGCTGATGCCATATACAGCGGGAAAACTACCCTGGGCTCTGACAAAATTATTGCAGAATTGTGAACACATAAAATAATTGATGTTAAGTATCTCCAGTTCAGGGGCTTTGTCATAAAGGAATAAATAACTGAAACAAAAGCAGATGCCTGATAAACATTTACTGAATAAATGAATGAGAAAGAATCACCTGATTAGGACACTCAATACGATGGTACTTCTTGATGTCTGACTTCCATTTATGTAGTACTTCCTGACTGAAGGTAGGTAGCCCAGGGCGAGTATATTTTAACTACAAGATAAGAAAGATTTTATTGTAAGAATCCAACTTCCAAAAACACCCCAAACTCTTCAGGTTATATAATTCTGGAGTTCCACAAGTATATCTTCATATACAAAAAATAAATAAAACTGTAATAAGTAAGACCCTTTAAAGTTCCTGAAACTACCCTACCCAGTTTGGCTCAGGGGATAGAGTGTCAGCCCACAGGCCGAAGGTCCCAGGTTTGATTCCAGTCAAGGGCACATATTTCAGTTGCAGGCTCAATCCCCAGTCGGGGAAGATGGGAGGGGATGTGTGCAGAAGGTAGCTGATCAATGATTCTCTCTCATCATTGATGTTTCTCTCTCTCTCCCCCTCTCCCTTCCTCTCTGAAATCAATAAAAATATATATTTTTTAAATTATAGGGGAATGTAAAAATGAGCTTTTCATGGCCAAATCTAGGACAATTTGAGCAGCAAAATAGATAACAATAGCACTGAATCGCAGGCCATTGAATAAAATAAATACCCATAAGTCTATACTTATATAAAACAAATTAGAAGGACAGAGTTGTCTCTTAATAATTGTACAAGAAACAAACAAACAAAAATCATTAAGCAAACACCACAGTAATAATTGCTGCAAGCCTGATTCATTGATAGATGCTAAAGTAAGTGGGTAGAAGTAGATAAAACAGGTTAGTTATGTAGTCTCAATCTCTCCAATAAGCATAGTATCAGACATAATCCTTCAAAAGTGATACAAGTTTCTACCTTACCTTCCGGTCATCAGGTATGAGATCCTGAAGAACCTTCCTCTTCGGCCATTCCTTGGCCAGTTCCACAGAGGCCAGCTCCTGCAGGTGGTACACGGCTATCTTGGCGGAACGCCTCTGAACTCTGCCCCCGCTCTTTGACTCCAGGCTCATGTCTTTCAAGCAGTCTGGCTGTCCTGACCCTGGAAAGACCTGCAAAAATGAAACATAGCAAACAAAACGTAAGCCTGAGAAGTGTCTTCCAAAAGAGGTGATTAAAGGCTGTCCTTTCTGCTCTCAATAGCAAAAGAGCTATTCATTAGCTTGTAATCACTATCATAAAGCTCCACCATCTTAATGTACATTTAACCTCACATTACATACAAAATTTAACCCAGAACGGGTAAGAGCCCTCTGTAAACCATAAAACAATAAAACTTCTAGAAACCAAGGGATAAATTTTTGGTGATTCTAAGTATAATTTTGTTCAATGTATTTTTCAGTTACAATTAACATACAATATCATATTAGGGGTGTGATTGTTTGTTTATTGATGTGTCAACTTGGTTAGGCTGCAGTCATCAGTTATTCAAACACTAATCTAGGTGCTGATGTTAAAGTATTTTATAAATCTAATTAAAGTCCATAACCAATTGACTTTAAGAGATGTGACATGAGGCAAGAGAGATTCAAACAATGAGATAAACTTAACATTATTGTTGAAAATGAAGGGTCCATGAGCCAGGGAAAGTAGGTGGCCTTTAGAAGCTGAGAACAACTCCTGGCCTAAAGCAAGCAAGGAAATGAGGTTCTACAACTGCATGGAGCTGAATTCTTAAACAACCTCAAGGAGCCTACAAAGAGACTTTCCCCTCAAGCCTCGTAAAGGAATGGCCCTAAGGAAACTTTGATTCCAGCCTGGGGGGGCTCTACACTAGGGAGCCAGCTGTATGGACAGTACCTGGACTCCTGGCCTAATGAACGGTGATATAATATAGTTGTACTGTTTAAGCCATTAGTTTGTGGTGATACTTTTTACAGCAACAATAGAAAATTATATATTGGGTTGGGCAAAAATATCTCAGATACAAAAACAAAAGCATTGCCGAAACCGGTTTGGCTCAGTGGATAGAGCGTCGGCCTGTGGACTGAAGGGTCCCAGGTTCGATTCTGGTCAAGGGCATGTATCCTGGTTGCGGGCACATCCTCAGCGGGGGGCGTGCACGAGGCAACTGATTGATGTCTCTTTCTCATCGATGTTTCTAGCTCTCTATCACTCTCCCTTCCTCTCTGTAAAAAATCAATAAAATATATATTAAAAAACAAAACAAAAAAAAAAGCATTATCCATAAAAGAAAAAAAAAAGATAACTTGTACTTGATCTGCCCTTTAAAGAACACTTTAAAATATGAAAAGATGCTACAAAATGGGTGAAAATATTTGCAAAACACATCTAATACAGGACTTGTGTCCAGAATATGTAAAAAATGAATACAATCAAAATTTAATAGTAAGACAACAAAAACACCAATAATAAAATGAACAAAGGATTTTTTAAAATATATTTTATTGATTTTTTTACAGAAAGGGAAAGAGATAGAGATTTAGAAGCATTGATGAGAAACATTAATTAGCCGCCTCCTGCACACCTCCTACTGGGGATGTGCCCTCAACCAAGGTACATGCCCTTGACCGGAATCTGCTATATCCACTGAGGCAAACCGGTCAAGGCAACAAAGGATTTTAACAGAGATTTCACAAATGAAGATACTTCACTAAAGATTGACATCGCCAGTAAGTAAATGAAAAGATGATCAACATCATTAAATCAGGGAAATGCAAAATTAAACCACAGTAAAATACCACTACATACCTCTCAGAATGGATTTTTTTAAATGAAACTGACAATCACAAGTGCTGAGAAGGATGCAAAGCAACTGGAATTCTCATCCTTTGCTGGTGAGAAGACAAAATGGCATAGCCACTTTGGAAAACAATTTGGAAGTTTCTTATAAAATTAAACATGTGTTTATCCAATGACCTAGTAATCCCATTCCTAAGTATTTACCCAAGAAAAAGTAAAACTTAACTTCATACAATTTTTTAAATCTTTATTATTGAAATTATTACATATGTCTCCTTTTTTCTCCTATTG
Source organism: Lasiurus borealis (assembly GCA_004026805.1). Taxonomy (NCBI): domain Eukaryota; kingdom Metazoa; phylum Chordata; class Mammalia; order Chiroptera; family Vespertilionidae; genus Lasiurus; species Lasiurus borealis. The sequence continues at coordinate 9,397 of PVJN01007909.1, read as the reverse complement.
ACCCCTTCTAGTCCTCTCCCACCTCACCCCCCTGGCTTTCACTACCCTATTGTCTATATCCATGGATTATGTACACCTGCATACAAGTTCTTCAATTGATTTCTTCCCACCCACCCTCCCCCAACTTCCCTCTGCTCCATGCTTCTATGTCTCTGGATCTATTTTGTTCATCAGTTTATTTTGTTCATTTGATTCCACATATGAGTGAGATCATGTGATATTGTCTTTCTCTGACTGGCTTATTTCACTTAGCATAATACTCTCCTGCTCACTCCATGCTGTCTCAAAGGGTAAAAGTCCTTCTTTTTTACTGCTGCATAGTATTTCATGGTGTAAATGTTCAACAGCGTTTTTATCCACTCATCCACTGATGATCATTTAGGCTGTTTCCAGATCTTAGCTATTGTAAATTTCACTGCTATGAACATAGAGGTGTGTAAGGTCTATCTGATTGGTGTTTCAGAACTCTTAGGATATATTCCTAGAAGTGGGGTCACTAGGTCAAATGGAAGTTCCATATCTAATTTTTTGAGGAAATTCCATACTATTTTCCATAATGGCTGCACCAGTCTGCCTTCCCACCAACAGTGTCAGGCAATAACTTTGTTTTTATTGTTTTAGAGGGAGGGGAAGAGGGAGAAAGAAAAACATCTATCTCAGCATGTAGGCTGCCTCCTACATGCCTTCCACTGGGTAACAAGCCCACAACCCAGGCATGTGCCCTGACGGGGAATGGAATCGGCAATCTTGGTAAATGGGACGACACTCAAACCACTGCGCAACACCAGCCACGGCTCATACAATAACTTTTAAGCAAATGTTTATAGCATGTTTACTCATAATTACCCACAAATGGAAATAACCAAACATTCTTCTACTGGTAAGTGGATAAACAAATTGAGAGACATCCATATAATGGACTTGTAGACACAAATTAAAAGGAATAAACTAATGATACATGCCAACATATAAATGAATCTCAAATACATAATGCTAAGTGAAATTAGCCAGACTCAAAAGTTTGCATACTGTATGATTCCATTTACAAGATATTCTAAAAAAAGCAAAACTATAAAGACAGAAAGTAAATCAGTGGTTGCCAGGGGTTGGGGATGGTGAGAAGAATTGATTACAAAGAGACATAAGGAAATTTGGGGGAGATTATCAAATTGTTCTATATCTTGATTATGGTGGTGGTTACATGACTACATGAAGTTGTCAAAACTTTTATAACTGTACACAAAAGGGTGAATATTAATTACCATATGTAAATTATATCTTGAAACGTAACTCTTAAACATGAGGTAAGGGGAATGTAGAAATGTAATCAGAAAAATAAGTCAACACAAATAAATTGGAATACAGAAAACAGCCGGACAGATTGCCACAAAATTTCTAGCTAAAGGGGAATGCCTGAAGCTTTAAAAAAATAATGAGTTTACTTCTGCCTAGACTGTACAATGAACTTGGATTTCTCTAAGCTAATAATATTCAAAAAGCAGAAATAAGAGAACAAAGGAAGATCAAGGAAAAGAGAACAAAAGCTTCATAATTAAATGAGTACACGCACGAGGAACCAAGCATATATGGGCAGATGTAGGGCTAAGCAGCTACCAGAGACTATATCCCCAAACAGGGTCTGGAAAATAATCGGTACTCACAGGCCCGTGCTCTGACCTCAGGTGATACGCAAGTCCGGCCTTCGATCTGTATGGCTTCCCACAGTGGTGACACTTCAAGATCATCTCCTCCAGCTCCGCAGCCTCTTTGCCACATTTTTTGACATGGTACATATATCCCATGATGCTGGTGAAGCTACTAGAGCAACTCTGAACACAGGAGAGAAACCAAAACTATAATCTTATATCTTCTGACCATGACCTCTAAATTTCTCCACAGCCACAGGCAGTCAACCACCGCTCCACACAAATAGACCCTCTGATGTCACTAGACCCTTCCCAGCACTTCCCATTGGCACACCCCCTTCTTGTCCCCGGCCTAACAGCTGCTCTGTCTACCACCAGGCATCAAATTCCATGTTCAGTCCACATTTAACCAACTAGAACTGTGCATCTCTTCTGTGTCAGAGCTTCTTTCTCCTTAGTCTAGATACAATATCAAATACCCAGAAATATCAAAGTTCCTCACAACGAGGTTACTAGGAGCCTCTTCATCACACCAAAGAAAGCGTGGTAAAGAAACCCCTTCAAACAAAGGATAAAGGGGAAAAAATACATTTTTGGAGACAAGAAAAAAAAATAAAGACTTATTAATGAGTTCAGGAGACCTGGAAAAGCGAGAGCCACTCTTACGCTATTTCTGGAGAGTACAGAACAGAACCAGGTCTACAAGCGAGGAGGAGGAAGACACGGGCCTAGGACTCCAGGCAGAAGGAGGTGCTGCCTCGGGTTCTTACCTCGCGCATGCACCTGAGCTTTCCCAGTCTCTTTAGAACTGTGCGGAGCCGTTCCCTCTCACTTGGCTCATCTATTTCATCTCCGGCCTTCAGAATGGGCTAGAAAGCAAGAGAAGCAAACAAGCAGATAATTCATGGAAAAGACAGATATAGGAAAAAAATTGTAGCATAGAAAAATCAAAGACTAGACTAGCACCTAAGCTGACTCCTGGCTTTCTCTATCTCCTAGACAGGCAAGGAAGTGACTGTAATGGAAATTAGAGTTCTGAGCCTCTACTTCCCAGGATATATGAACCTTTGGGACTAACTAAACACACAAATACCAAGGTATCCACCACAAAGGTTTCATTGTACACAGGTCTTCTATTGAAAGGGTCTTCTTACTCACACCCCTGTAAGTCCCAGAGCCTTAGCCATCTCCACTGAGTTATCTATACTCATCTAAGACACCCAAACACCACAGAGGCTCAGAGAGGACAGAAGACACTCTTACCAAACTATTATGATTTGCCATGACGTGATACTTCATCCCTGCCAGTGAACGAAGTTGTTTCCCACAATGATGGCAAGTAAACATTTCCTACAGAGAAAAAAGACTGCTCAGTATCAGACTATTCAACGGAGAGAAAGAATGCCAGAGTCCTATTCAAATGCTGTCCTCTGTATCTCCTTTATTTCCCAAACTCAACAGTCAATCTCAAAATCCCACAAACTCCATGTCACTTCCTCAAGGAAAGAGAATTAAAGGCAATTCATTTCTTACAAAATAGAAACTACCATTTACTCGGTACCAATACTTGCCAAATAATGGGGTAGGAACTTAGCACATGTTATTTCTTTCTTATCCTCTCATAAACTACCCAAAGTAGTAATTATTTTATCTCTATTTTATAAATGAGGAAACATGAGTCCCACACATAAAAAGCTAAATTATACAACTAGTAAGTGGCTGAGTAAAGATTCAAACCCAAGTCTGTCACAGTCCAAAGCCTATGTTTTCCCTATGACAACGTTGCCTCTTCTCCACGGTAATCAGCATATCCAACACAGTGCCAGACATCTAAACTTTGGGTAAAAGATCGTAATATAAGAGTCATGAAATGCCACAAAATATCTAACCTGTTTGCAGTTTTCCATGTGTTTCTTTAAGCCCTCTATGGTCTTCCTCCCCACTGCCTGGCAGGTAGGACAAGAGACACTGCCTTTATCCACAATTTCTAAGTACCATTGCTCCTCTAAACTGCCTACAAAGAAGATAAAAGAACATGATATAATCTGTGGTATTCTCCAGAAACAAAAAGCACAATTCCAGCACTTAGGAAAAGTATCACAAAATGGTTTTTCCCCTTCCTGGGGAAGACATTCCTATTGTTTTTAACTTCTAGAAATAATTTTTTTCAGACAAGTGAGAAGTTTCTGAAACTTCTACTCAATTCCCCATGATTAAAAACCATCTAAGAAACCTCCAAATCCCGATGGCTTAAAGAACTAGGCAACATTTCTTTTCCAGCTTTATTGAGATATAACTGACAACAGGCAACATTTTTCATAGCAGCATTTAATAATGGGATACTTAGATATGTAAGAGCCAGTTTGCTGAGTCTTTCCTATGCCTGAGACTTTGTTAAATGTTTTTATCCCATTTAATTCTCACAATTCTGATTGCCTTTATTATCCCTATTTAGAGTCAGGGAAATTGAAGCTTGCAGAAATTAAGTTGAGGCAGATGAGACAATTAATGAAAAGCCAAAACTTGAACAAGGGTCTGTCTGACCTTCCAACCCATGCTATTATTACCTGTGCCTTCTTAAAGAAATGCTTTTCTACATCATTCCTTTACCAACAATAACAACAAAAATCAGAATGAGAGAACTAGAGCCCACAAAGCTTCCAACAGAAAGCATACCTGCTGCATAAGATGGTGGTTCCTTCCGAACACGGCGAGCCTGGGATTTGGGATTAGGCTGAGTTTTAGGCCGTTGCTTCCTCCCTGACGCAAGACAGAAACTTGAAGCCCAAAATATCACCTTTGCTAACCCCTCTCTGATACCAAAATCTCTTCCCTCCTCTCCTCAACACCCTATGCCCCAGTCCCTCAACCAACTGACTCCCTTAAATAATGACAGCAGGAAAATGAGGGTAAAATCAGGCAGGATGGAAGCCATGACTTGCCTAAAAATTCAAAGGATTCAAAAGTGTCTCAAGGGCCAAACCCTAAAGTCTCTCTCCCTCAAAGAGTAAAGCCCAGGTACCCAGGGGGGGCGGGGGGGAGGGAGAACTAGCCAAGTGACATCATTACCATACAGCTTATGCTTCTTCTGAGGAAATTCTCGATAATCTTCATCCTCTTCCTGCCTAGGTTTCTTTTTTCCTTTAGGTGATACTCCATCTGACCCTGAAATATCATACACAAGACCTAAGTAGGGAAAAATGGGCCTGCTTTCAAAACATCACTCACAAGACCATCAAAGGGCAAGATCATTAGCAAGCACAGGCCTCAGAAGTGCCTGTGACATTGTTAAAGAAGTTGGGATAGCCCTAGCTGATTTGGCTCAGTGGTTGAGCATCAACCCATGGATTAAGAGGTCACTGGTTCGAGTCCTAGTCAGGGCACATGCCCAGATTGTGGGTTTGATCCCGAATAAGGCGCAGACAGGAGGCAGCCAATAGATGTTGATGTTTTTCTCAACTCTCCCTTAGTCTCTAAAATCAATAAAAACATTTTTTAAAAACATATGAAAATGATACCTTCAACATGGGGAGTAGCAGCTGGCTTGATCCTTCTCATCTTCATACAGTAGGTAGATTTTCGGAAGGTTGCTGGAAAGTCACTTACTGGTTCACATGACGAAGCAGATGATGAGCCGCTAAAGGAATCATCGTGAGGAATAGTGTACTGGAAACTGTTATCCTTTACGGAGCACTTGTTCCTGCTACTAATATGACACAAAGGTATATACTGTAAAGGAGGGTGTGGAATAAAGTTCTTATTAATTATTTTATATCATTAAGAAGATAACCAACTTAGTTACCTTTGTAAAAATAAAAAAGTCTGATAATAAAAACAATTTAAATTATAATCTTCAAGCAATTACAATAATCTAACACAACACAATCAACTAGTATTATACTTCATTATAACCAGAAAGAATAAGCTGTTCACATAAGTGAATACTCTGCAGCCCAAGAAGGCATTCCTTTCTAGATTCATCCAAGAAAAAAAAGTAGTCAAAGTAATAGGGTATTCTATGGCCAGACAATCCCCTGGATCTGTAACCAGGTATGTCCAAATCTCCTTATTTCTCAGACAGAGGGTCAGTAACTAGGTAATATATGAGAATAAAGGAACAAAAGATCCTAACCAGTTTGGCTCAGTGGATAGAGTGTTGGCCTGTGAACTCAAAGGTCCCAGGTTCGATTCCGGTCAAAGGCATATACTTTGGTTACGGGCACATCCCCAGTAAGGGATGTCCAGGAGGCAGCTGATGGATGATTCTCTCTCATTGATATTTCTAACTCTCTATCCATCTTCCTTCCTCTCTGTGAAAAATCAATAAAATATATTTTAGAGAAAAAAAGGAACAGAAGAACAGTTGGTAGGCCCTATTTTCATCCATGTGCCTTCTCCCTAAACCCTGATGTTAGAGCTACCCTCTCTTACTTAGGAAATATAATACTTAGCTCTTATAGCTAAAGGAAGGGTGCTATCTTGTCTTGGTTAAGCTGGCTAAGAAATCTAGTATACAGTTGGACCCAAATTCCCAAATCCAAGACAAGTAAGTCATCAGTATGACATTAACAAACTTAATGAGTAACTACAAATTATCTTCTAGGTGGCTCAGGATATGGTAGAACAACAGTTGTCAAGGTGTGAGGCCACTTTATTATTTTTTTAATGTTTTTATTTATTTGTTTTTCATCTTTATTGTTGAAAGTATTACATATGTCCCCTCCCCCCCATTCCTACTCCCTGCAGCCCACCACCACCCCTGTCCCAGGCCTTCACTGCCCCACTGTCTGCATCCATGGGTTATGTACATATGCATACAAGATCTTTGGCTGATTTCTAAGTGTGAAGCCACTTTAGATTTATGGTTTAGAAAGGTCATTCTGGATGCTGTATGGAAGATGATACATAAAGGGAAAATGAATAAAAGAAGTTGTATGGATGAGATGATGAGGACATAAACTAAAATTTTATAGTAAAGATAAGCTGACATATTCAAGATAACACTTTAGAGGTATGGCTGATAAGAATTAAAGATAGAAGTTTTAGGAGCAGGAGTTGGAAGAAATACAGGTGACCATTCTTAAGAAACTATGTAAGTAAAATGTGATAGAAGTAATAAACCATTTCACACAGAGATATGAACATACCTAAAAAATATACTATTGAATGAAAGGAGAAACAGAACAAGATCTATAGTACGTGAATTCAGTAAATTTAAAAAAATACCCATGTAAATATCACTAGCTATTATGCAAGAGTTCATAAATACAGGGGTGGGCAAAAGTAGGTTTATGGCCTTGGCTGGTGTGGCTCAGTTGCTTGGGCTTCATCCTGGTCGGGGCACATGCCTGAGTTTTGGGCTTGATCCCTTGTAGGGGCTGTGCAGGAAGCAGCCACTGGGTGATTCACTCTCACATTGATGTTTCTCTCTCTCCCTCCCTCTTTCTCTAAAAATCAATTTAAAATCTAAAAAAAAAAAAAAAGTAATTTTACAGTTGTTTGAATGGAAAATATAATAATTACTAAATAATTATCTATAATAATAAAAGCATAATATGCTAATTAGACCAGATGTCCTTCAGCCAAAAGCCAGGACCGAAGGGAACCCCGAATCCCTGGTGCCAGAGGGAAACCAGTGCCAGCAGCCAGGGAAAAGAAGGCCTACTCTTGCACAAATTTCATGCATAGGGCCTCTAATATAAAAATAAACTGTGAGCCGAAACCGGTTTGGCTCAGTGGATAGAGCGACGGTCTGCAGACTAAAAGGTCCCAGGTTTGATTCCAGTCAAGGTTGCAGGCATATCCCCATTAGGTGGCGTGCAAGAGGCAACTGATCGATGTCTCTCTCTCTCTCTCTAATTCTCTATCCCTCTTCCTTCCTCTTTGTAAAAAATCATTAAAATATATTTTAAAAATAAATAAAAACTGTTCTGCATGCTCACAATTGTAAACCTACTTTTGCCCACCTCTCTATTTAAGGGTAAATATCAAACTTGTTAACATGGTTAATATTGGGAGGAAGGGGATGGGAATGGGAATAAGAAAAAATAACAGGGACTGATAATGTCAAATGTTACAAAAAGGGTAGAATGATTTTTAGCTCTCTGCACATGAGCTTTAAGATTATAAATTTAATACGAAGAAGTCCTGGTTCTGGCATAGTGGCATAAGCCCACCATACCTGCTGATTATAACTAAAAACCCTGGACTCTGAAAAGTAAATAAAATCATGTGGGTTGTGGGGAAGAGTCAAAAAATGAAGGTGTTTTTCCCAGCCCCCCCCCCCCCACTATGTGGCTTTGCAACAAGGGTGGACAACACTTGCAGAGCATGATGGCCATCTAAATTCCAATAGATTCTGCACCTTTCTGGCCAGAGAAACCTCTGTATACCTATAGAGCATGTGTGTGGTAGGAGGAGTCATAGAGAAGAGATAGGCAAAAAAAGGATCCCATAATTTTGGGTATGAATCCACACAAATCACAGCTTAGCCTGAGCTATGTAATGTATCAAAATCTTTGAGAGCAAAACACAAGTTTTTTAATATTTTATTGATTTTTTACAGAGAGGAAGGAGAGAGATAGAAAGTCAGAAATATCGATGAGAGAGAGACACTGATCAGCCGCCTCCTGCATGACCCACTATGGAGATGTGCCAGCAAGCAAGTTACATGCCCCCAACCGGAATCAAACCCGGGACCGGTCAGTCCGCAAGCCAACGCTCTATCCACTGAGCCAAACCGGTCTCAGCAAAACACAAGTTTGAAACACACCCAAAAAAGTCTCAGACTAACCCATGGGCTATTTATGTACAAAACATACCTAAACCATCAAGACTCAAAGAATTGAACTAATATTGAACCAATGCCCTCAAAAGGCAAAACAACTTATGGTCTGAACCTAAACAGGTTACCTACTAAAATAAAAACATTAACATTTCCCAGAAGATTCTGAAATGACCCACAGTCTATGTATATAGCATTCACAATCTTGAGAATTCCAAAATTATGCAATATACAATCAGGAAAATATGAGCAAATTCTCAAAGAAACAGATGATAAAGAGATGACAACCCCATGATAATCTATATGTTGGAACTATCATAGACTTTAAAACAACTATTATAACTATGCTCCATGAAAAAAGATACATTTAAAAAGAAGGAAAATGTACTAGATTTTTCAGGGTGATTACTTCATAAGTAATATGTCTAAGCTCTATGTTGTACACTTGAACCTAATGTAATGTTGTATATCACTTGTAACTGAAAAATAAAAAATTTTTAAAAACACAACGAAACATCATTATATTCCTATTAAATTAGCTAAAATTAAAGACTTACTCTCATAAACTGCTGGCAGGAAATGTAAAACAATACCACCATTTTGGAAAACAACTAATGTCTTGTAAAGTTAAACACACTCCTGACATATGACCCAACCATCTTAAATGCTAAATACCATCCTAGTAAATAAGTACCATCTCAGATATTTATCAAGCGAAACAAAAACATTTTTCCACAAAAAAATGTTTAGAGCAGCTTTACTATAATACCCCCAAATTGAAAATAACTCAAATATTCATCAAGGTAAATGGCTAATAAGTTATGCTCTACCCATAATGGAATTCTACTCAGTATTAAAAACTACCTTTCATTCAAAATCATTATTGAGTGCAAAAAAAATCATGCAAAAAGACAACATAATGTATAATTTCATCTATATAAAAATCCTAAAACATGCAAACCTGAAA
>PVJN01007908.1:0-66570 GCA_004026805.1 Lasiurus borealis | reverse complement strand
TCCAGGACAGTTGTCCCCGGTAACAAAGCTGCCCGTGACAACAGTGGCCACCTGGTCTGATGGACTGCGGGGCCTATGAGGTGCTCGTCCTACTTGAATTCAGCCAAGTCTTGAAACACTCAGGCTTGGGAGTCTGACAGACCTGGGTTTGAATTCTGGCTCTGAAATTATTCAATGACTCTGAGCCTCCGTTTCCTTCTATAATTTTAACTAGCCTTTTTATTTTGAGATAAATGGTAGATTCACATGCAATTGTAAGAAATAACACCCTTTACTCAGTTTCCCTCAAAGGTAACATCTTGCAAAATGTATAGTGCAACATCACAACCAGGATATGGAAATTGATCAGTGAAGATACAGGACATTTCCATCACCCCAGGGATGCTGCATGTTGCCTTCTTATAACTGTTACAGATAATTGGAATAATCAAACCATACTCTGAGAGTTTGGAGTTACATTTAATACGCGCAGGTCCAGAGGAAAATGTTTCTCAAATTCTGCATGGGCCCCCACATGCAGAAATTTTCCGTATTTATATGTTTTTACCTTCTTTGTCTCCAAAATATGGAATGTTTTCCCGCCCCTTTGCAAGTTCTTAAAGGGCCCCAATGTGCTGAGGCCTTGAGACCTTAACCAAAGGCCTGGTCTGGTGCCAGCACTGATAATTTTGTCCAGGGAAAGGTTTAATGGCCTCTCTGAAGTGAGAATAGTCTCATTTTCCTTATTATTTAAGCAAGCAAGCATTTACAGAAGCCAATAGCAAGGTTAAAATTTCAAACAGCAGTTTTTATATAAGATGGATGCTTCATAACCACACCTACTTCTCTCCCATCCTCTGACCACCACTAATCTGTTCCCCATAATTTTGTCATTTCAAAAATGTTACGTAAATAGAATTGTACAGTATGTAACCTCTTTGGATTGGCTTTTCCTCCTCCAGCAGAATTCTGTGGGGATTCATTCAAGTCGTTGCTTGTTCCAATAGTTCATTCCTTTTTGTTTCTGAGTAGCATTCCACACTATGGATACATCCTTGTAGGCTTTTGGGAAGATTAAATGAGATAATATTGGTAGAGTGAGTGTTCAGTTCATTCAGCTTCTGAGACAAAGCAAGGACTTGGTACATTGTATTAATATCATTATTACTACAACTACACTCAACAAAACGAATGAAAAGGAAACCTTTCCTTATAGGTCACACTCCCAATAAGCCCACCTTAATAGCATGAGTCCTTGGCTTAGAAATTCCACTGTTTTAGTTTGAATTCTCTGTACTTACAGAGTAAGCATTCCTAGAATCTCCACATAGTAAAGTTGTATTCTGTTTTCTCTATTCATTAAGAAATAATAAATTAGCCTTAGTTGTTTTGGCTCAGTGGATAGAGTGTAGGCCTGTGGACTGAAGGTTCCCAGGTTCAAGTCTCCTCAAGAGCACATGCCCGGGTTGTGGGCTGGATCCCCAGGAGGGGGCATGCAGGAGGCTGCCAAACAATGATTCTCGTCATTGATGTTTCTATCTCTCTCTCTATCCCTCTACCTTCCTCTCTGAAATCAGTAAAAATATTTTTTTAAAAACTCATAAATTGCCAAAACCGGTTTGGCTCAGTGGATAGAGCATCGGCCTGTGGACGCAGGCACATCCCCAGTAGGGGGCGTGCAGGAGGCAGCTGATCGATGTCTCTCATCGATGTTTCTAGCTCTCTAATCCTTCTCCCTTCCTCTCTGTAAAAAATCATTAAAATATATATTTTTTAAAAAACTCATAAATTATCAAAAAAATGTTGTGAATTAATGAAGTTTCCTAGGGAACACCTCACATTTCTCTTTTTTCAGGGATCACCATCTGCCCAGAGGAATAGAGAACAAAGCCTCAGCCCTCAGCTTGAACTGTGTTCACAAAATCAGGAAGATTGAAAGTCATAGGCCTTCCTCCAAGACGCTCGTTTCGATGCTTCTTCAGCCTCTTTGCCCACTGAGCCCCCTAACAGAGCAGCGAGGCAAGGCTTCCTGTGCCCTCCGAGGCGGGGCAGCTTCCCGAGCAGCTATGTGGAGTGCCATACTGTGTTATGTGTGCATAGCTCATTGCGCTAAACTAAGCCCTTGCACATCCATTTTCTCATCATCTTAAAACAACCCTGGGAAAGGTTGCCAGGGCCAGTATCAGTATCCACTTTTTACAGACAAGGAACCTGAGACTCAGTGAAAGGGCATAACTGACTTATGACTGACCATGGGAGCTGTTCAGGGTGCATCTAGTTTGTGACATCTGTATCCAGTGGCCTTTCACTTTATCACAATTAAATCTCAAATGAAAGAATTGTACACGATTAAGGACATCACGCTTTCTCACTCTCACCTGGCTTTTTGTCCAATTACAGTTGAGGAAGGAACCCGGACCCCAGAGTGTTCCCACCGATGTACTGTTAGTGCTGGGCAGCCCAGCCGGGAAGGACTGGAATAGGCCCCAGAATGGGCCCCTTTCAAACCCAATGCTTATGCCCCACAGTACCACCCTGTATGAGGACATGGTTTAGGGACTCAGATCCTTGGGAAATACTAAGAACAGCCCCCCCCCCCCTGCCCCCTGGGCTGTGGTATCATTGCTTGTTCTGCAAGTCCTGGCTTCTCTCCATCTTCCCCACTCCATCCCCCATGGCTCTTCCTCCCCCAGGGTGCCGGTGACTTCCTTTAGGTCCTTTAGTCTTTACATTGAGCGCACTTTGAGGAAGCTTGTAACCTAGCAACCATCACTTAAGATGCCCTGCATCCCCTGTCTCCATGCCTCTGCTGCTTGCAACAAGCTGGGGCTTTAAGTAGTGCCAACCAGAGGCGGGGATTCTGTGACCCACCACCCCATTCTAGGTAGGGTGTAACCGCTTTTCCTGTGTGGAGTTTCCTCCTCATGTTAAACCCACATCCTGAACTGAACTGTGATCTAGCAGTGGTCCACAAACTGAGGCTCTGTTGACTAATGAGTTTGCTGACCACTGACTTAGACTCTCGATTCCAATAATTACAGGCTGTTGTTGTAATTATTGGAATCGAGAGTCTAGGAACTAGTACCTAGTTCATCGGTCGATGCACAACCATCCAGCCACACTGGCCGGCCACTCGTGGGGTTTAATCAGGTCTAACTTACATGCCATAAAATGCATACTTTGGTTCATTGAGTATTACATTTAGCAGGGGCCAGACTTTCCTGAACTCTGAGAGGTTTGGGGGAAGCGGAGGGGGAAAGGGGTGAGCAGTTTCTTCCCTGTAAACCAGGCGGATTCCCATGCAAACCCTGGATGGAGTCACTCACTATGTACGAGGCCTGAAGGAACTGGTGAAGCCCCCTATAGGGCACACTGGGGATGGGGTGTGGAAAGAGGAGTCATTTAGCTCCTGCAGGATTCCTTCTGCCTCCTCAGAAATACTGACCTACCACCCTGTCAGTGAACACCACCAGAACGCCCCTGGGGGGTGCCATTCTACCTGGCCAAACCCACCTGGAGCTCCCAATGCTGGGGTCCCCTCCTCTCCATCATTCCCTCTCAGCAGCGCCCCAGATCGTGGGGAAGTGGGAGGTGTGTGGACTCTGGAATCAGAGAGAATGGGCTTGACTCCTGGCTCGGCCACTCCCTCTCTGTGTGGCCGTGCACAAGTCACCATCCCCTGCATCTCAGCTCCTCGTCTGCGGACAAGGAAGAAGAAAACCTACTTCCTGGGGTGGCGGGAGGAACAAGAGGCCGGGCACAGCTCCTGGGCAGGCACTAGGACTCTATCCGGGTCTTCTTTCCTTCGGACTGTCTGTATTCAGGCCCATGTGCCCCAACAGCAGGTGCCATTGTCACAAGGCAGGCACCGCACCAGCACCCACTCCCTCCCCGTGGCAGGCATTTCTGGAGCCTCTGTGTTGGACAGAACATGTTTTCCTCCTAGAGAAAAAGATCTTTTCCTCTAGCTTGACGACATTCTCATCTGGAGAGCGGCTGGTGGTGCCCTTCCTTTATAATCGCCTCCTACTCCCCACCAGAAGCTCGGCTGGTTCCGGGGGTGGGAAGTGAGATGACTCACCCAGTGGGACTGAGGCTGCTCCAGATCACAGGGAGGGAAATTCCCCCCAACCTGGGAGAGTCCCTTCGGGCCTCCTCCCATCCTGTCCCCACCTCAGCCTAGAAGAGGGATTTAGGGATCCAGGAGACTTGATTGGAGATGGCGTGACGCAGGTGCCAGCAGTCAGAACCATAGTCTGCAATTGTTCCCATGACACTGGGGTGAGCTACTCATGTGGGGTCCTTTGAATGGCCTCAGACATTGGGGCTTCCCCTGTGGACCACACAGCCTGGAGGAGAGTTGAGTTGGCCACGTGTCTTCAGCTACCCCTTTGCTCCCTCTTCCTCGGCCTAGCTTTATGCGGGGAGAGACTTAATGGGCGTCAGAAGAGGAATGCATATGTCCACTTATGAGCAGCTTCCTGCCCACTTTGGTCGAGTCGGGAAGTGGATCTCGGGTGTGGGATGGTGGGGTGGGGGAAAGGCCATCTTGGTTTTCAGTTCAGGAGTTGTGTGATTTAGGGGAGAATGAGTTCAGAGGGTGGTGTAGTGTTCCTGAGGAGGAGGAGGGAGCTGCCACCGACGTAAACAACCCTCTGCTCTTGAGTGTAGGAGCTGGTCATGCCAGTAGGAAGGGACACGTTCTCTAAACGACCTTGGCTAGGACTTCCCTGGGTTTATTGAGGAAGCTGTAAAAGGAAATGAGACTGACAATAAAGCCTGAGGATCTGGGTTATAAACAAGGAAGAGTTTCCTGTCCAGAGCACCAGGAAATTCAAACACCAGCAGGAGGTGAGGTGAGAGGCCTTGGGGCCATCGCCCCTGGGAGATCCTGGGAATAGGAAAGGCACCGGACAGCAGCAGGACCCCACACCTCCTCTGGCTGGCTTCTGCACCTCGGGAAGATGTCTGCAACATTAGAAGGGAACACGATGAAGAAGACAGCAGGCTGGGTCTCTCCCAGCTGGAGTATTCCCCTCCTAGGGGCATACAAGACAGGAAGTGCTAAAGAAAGAATCATTTAGCCTGCTGCAGGTGCTGCCACTGGCTGGCAAAGTGCAGACCTTGGGCACCCACCTGGAAACCTCATCACACTTTCTATGGGGTCCCGACACCTCTGGGTGCGTGTTACCTTCCCACAGGACCAGAGGCAGAGGACTCCAGGGCACTTGCTCCAAAAGGAAAAATGTGTTCATATGTCCCAGGTCACCCGCTGGGGCCACCCTCCATCCCCTCTAATGGAGGGAATAGCAGAACATCCCACCCCCGCTCCCGGAGGGAGGGGCGGGTTCGGCAGCTCTGCGGAGAGCAGAGGCCACAGGCCAGGAAAGGCAGCAGCTGACCAGGCAAACATGGCTTTTTAAGTGCCCATTAGTAAGTTAATATCACCGCTTCCGGAGTCAGCAGCATCCTCCATTCTTCTTAATTAAAAAGAGCTCACGTCCTGGCAGAGCTGAGAGAGCCCTGAATGATTTACACACTGGCCTGCTGCTGCAGCTAGGAAGCAGCTAGGAAATCGCACTGAAGATTGATTGGCAGATGGGCCAGCCTGCCCGTCACGGATGGCGTGTGCCTGAGCTGGGGGGTGGGGGAAGTAAAGGGGGGCTGGCTCTTCTGACGGCAGACTCAGAATAGGGGGAGCCATGGAGGGAGGCACTGGACCCCCAGAGCTCCTCAGGCCCAGGGGTAAGGCCGCCCTCCCACCAAAGCCTGAACAAGAGGCTCCCTGCTTACCTCCTGGTGGGGTCCCTCATCCCAGCAACACTGGCTCATCTGGGGGGGGCCAGAAGTTCTGGTTGTGAGGCTGTCTCATCTCACCCTGGACCGAAAGGGGCCCCTCTTCACAGACTCCCCTCATTTCCTGGTGGATGTTGCTCACCCGATAAATAACACCCACTGGGCTTCTGTTCGATCACTCGCTCACTGTAGGGGGGTGTCTCATGCCCGATCTCCTTCCTGGCCTCCCTGCTGGCCTACAGTCTTGTCTGAACCCGATGTCGGTGGAATCCAAGGCTCCCTTTTACAGGGCGGGGAAGGGGGTTAGGGACCCAAAAAGGGTGTGAGATGACCCTTAGTCCAGGCCTGTACGGGACAGGAAGTGAGGGTCCCAGCCCTCCTCCGCCTCTCCCTCCCCCCCAGGCCAGGGCAGTGTCTCAGGGAGCAGCCTCCTTCTTCACCCTGTGCCCCTGGTCACCACCGTCCTCCACGGGGGGGCCAGAGAGGCAGGCCCAACTGACCCTCCAGCCGGAAAGAGGTGCCTGTCCACTGTGGGCAGGACCTCGACAGCCATATGGAGTGGCTTTCACTGGCACTGTCTCTCCTCCCCTCGTCCCCTTCTCCTCGGGTGCTTCACATCACTCACACATGCATGAACACACACATACACACATGCACACACACACATATGCTTGAGCACTCAGACACACACACGTACACGCACACATGCCCTCCTTCCCAGAGGTTCTGTAGAAGAGACAGACAGAGGCATATAGAAGGGAGGGGTGAGGACTGCAGAGCAGCAGCACCCAGTGCCCTGCTTTAACCCTCTCCCTGCCAGGAGGCAGCGATCTGCCTCAGCAGCAAGGTTGTCGTCTAGTGTGGTGACCTGTGTTCTCCATGCTAGAGACAGAGGAGGGGGAGGTATGATGGGCTGGCTGCAAGTGAGCTGTGTGTCTGTAAAGAATAGACTGGCGTGGCTTGGTGGTTAAGCATTGACCTATGAACCAGGAGGTCATGGTTCGATTCCTGATCAGGGCACATACCTGGGTTGTGGGCTTAATCCCCAATGTGGGGCTTGCAGGAGGCAGCTGATTAAGGATTCTCTCTCATCATTTATGCTTCTATCCCTCTTTCCCTCTTCTTTACCCTCAGATATCAATTAAAAATATACATATTTTTAAAAGAATAGATGTAAGAGAGCCCAGGGAAGGGGAGAACAGGCCAAGACTTTGGTGAACTGGAGGGCCTGTGTCCTCATGAGCAGGCTCCCAGAGTAGCAGGTGGGCACCAGGAGGGGACTTGCACCTCAGGCAGGTGGGCACCGGGAGGGGACCTGCACCTCAGGCAGGTGGGCACCGGGAGAGGACCTGCACCACCTTCCCAACTGAGAGAGCAGCAGGGCCCTCTCCCCTAGACTGTCACCAGGAGAATGTGGCTGCCTGCTTAGTGCCCAGCAGCCATCAGTCTTTCCCCGGGCATCACCAGGCAGGAAGTAGAATGACACCTCTATTCATGTCCTGATCTAGTGCCTCGCACCCCAGCGTGGACCACCACCACGGATCCTGTGTGTCCTTTTGTCCTCGGCAATCCTGGCCCCAAAAGTGCTGTTTGCTTCCTTGGATGACACCCCTCCCCTGAGGTCCCAGGAGTTATGTTCTGGGAGATTCCTTGGCACAGACACTCCCAAATCACAGGTGAAAGCCTCTGGTTAAAGCCTGGGTCAGGGGTTTGCAAAGGTTGACATGGGGCCAAGGCCAGTCTGTGATGCTTGTGTACAGCCTGGGATCTACGAACAGTTTTTACATTTTTAAATGGTTGGGGGGGAAGGGGAAATCCAAAGAAAAATATTTTATGATGTGTGAAAATGACATAAATTTCACATCTCAGTGTCTATAAATAAAGTTATATTGAAACATGGCCATGCTCATTCATTCATGTCTGTGGTTGCTTTCCCATTACAGTGGTGGAGTGGAGTAGCTGCAGTATAGTGTATAGCCCTCAAAGCGTAAAATATTTACTATCTGGCCGGCCCTTTGCAGAAAATGCTCACCGGCGCCTCCCCTCCTGCCCCCCCTTCAATCTTAGGCTTTTTTAAGGGAAAGAAGGGCCACCATTTTCTCAACAGCCTGCTTTTCACATTCAGCAACAGCTTGGGACAATGGAAGGAGAGTAACATTTGCTGGGCACCTATTGTTTTCTCTGTTTACCACCTAATCTTTATAGCAATCTTGACAGGAACAAGCATTAACAGCTGTTTATCCTATGAAGACAGAGACTCAGAGAAATTAGAAAACTCACTAGACTCTCACAGCTCATCAAGAGCATCCGGAATTCAAACCCAGGTCTGTCTGATGTCAAGGCCCACATCCTCTCCTCGCCAGGCCACCAGGCTTCTAAGATGAGCTCTGGCAGGCCAGTGAGGACCCATCCAAATGGCCATGGGTGTGGGGGTCCTCGTGAACAACAGGAACTGGGCTCCCTCCGCCTCAGAGCCTAGTCGTTGGGTGAGAGAGTGTGGGCCACAGATGGGAGTCACCAACATGACATCAGTGACAGCTCTGACAAGGGCACATCACCAGCCTGCTTCCTTGGGGCTTGCTATCTCTTTTCATCACTTATTAGCTTTCCTTCGGGAAGATTCAATTTGCATTTAAATAGGATATCTCTTCAATGGCTCAGATATAACGGTAAGGCACTAATTACAAATGCATTCCTCTTTAAATATTAAGGCACTGCGGTTCATCTCCGGGGTGATGGAAAGCAGCAGGAATGCTTGGTATTTATGAGTAATGAATATTGAATTGTTTACTTGCCAGGCTTTTATAACTCCCCACCAGCAGAGGGCAGAGAGGAGGTGTTCGCAAGACCCAGGGGCAGGGAGGTGGGAGGGGCGCAATGTGGGAGGAGGTCTTGAGAGCCTAAAATCAATGAAAAATAAACGTGCAACAATAACAATCTTTGAAAGAGGTTGGAAGACAGCCAGCAGGATAGAAGCACAGGTATGTTTTCAGGTGGCTGGTTCTGCTTATAAGCATCTCAGGGCAGGGTCCCTGCCTCTCTTGTTCATCACTCTCATCACCAAGCCTAATGCCCGGCATGCAGTGGGGGCTCCAGAAATATTTGCCGAATGATGGATGAGTCAGCCAATTAATCAATTATGGGAGAGATCATTCATTCAAAAACTACTATGAGTCAGGTGTTGTACTAGATTTTCTTGTCTCCTTGTCAAATGATTTATTTCTCCACATTTCCCCCAGAGCCATGCAGATGATAGACTAATTCTTCTTTATCTCAAAGAATAGCACTTTGCATTTTACATACTGATTTATAATTTTAAAAAAATTTTAGTTGACTTTTAGAGACAGAGAGGAAGGGAGAGGGAGAGAATTATCCATCAGTTGCCTTCTGCACACTCCCTATTGGGGATTGAGCCCACAACCAGGCAAGTGCCCTAGAATCGAATTGGTGACTTTTTGGCACATGGGATGATGCCCAACCAACCGAGCCACACCACAGGCCTGATTTGTAATTTGGCCTTCCTGTGCCATGGTAAATAATGATAGTAAAATTGTGAGGTAAACCAGATTTCAGAATTCCCACTTCACAGGTGAAGAGATTAGCTTAAGAACACCCGGTTCAATTGGAGGCTCAGGCAGGACTTGGACCCTGGTCTCATGGTCCCCAGCCTGAGTCGCATTCAAGTGTCATCCTCCTTCACACCCCTACACCCCGTGTTGGGCTGGTTATTCTAGTATTCACATTGTCACACCCCAAACTGGGAGCCCAGAAGAGCAGAAAACCAAAAAGTTCAGCCCAGCCTCTCGACTGGTGCCCAGAAGGCCCCCACACCTTGGCTTGTGCTCTCTGGGGCAAGCATTCCTCTCAGTGCGTGGAAATCCCATTCATTCTTCAGCGCCAGCCTTAGGGTCCTCCAGGAGCTGCCCACTCTCCCGGCAGTGAGAGTGATCTCTCTGTGTTTCTAAAAACTTAATCTGTGCCCTGACAGGTTTGGCTCAGTGAATAGAGTGTCGGCCTGTGGACTGAAGAGTCCCAGGTTCAATTCTGGTCAAGGGCATGTACCTTGGTTGTGGCACATCCGTGGTTGGGGGTGTGCAAGAGGCAGCTGATTGATGTTTCTCTCTCATTGATGTCTCTGACTCTCTAACCCCTCTCCCTTCCTCTCTGTAAAAAAAAATCAATAAAATATATTTTTTTAAAAAGACTTAATCTGTATCTGTGTTAGCACTGCCCTGCAGGATAATAATCACCACTGATATTTAGAGCACTATGCCAAATTCTTTACATATTTACATAATTTCAACTTTATATGAACTTAATGTTGATTAATGAGCTGGTCTGAGTGTGTGTGTGTGTGTGTGTGTGTGTGTGTGTGTAACTTCACCTATAATGTAGGCAGTATTATTATCCCCATTTTGCAGTTGAGGAAACTGAGGCTTCTAGAGGTTAAGAGATCTCGCCGGGGTCACATAGTCAGAGTATGCAGTGAAGCCCAGCTTGCCTGACCCTAGAGTCTGCATACCTATCTGTGCAGATGTTCTATCTCTCTTAAGCATTTTGGAGGCAGGAACTGTGTTGTGTGTCATTCTTGAACCTGCTCAGAACCAAGCACAGCTACTTGTACCTAGTTGATATTCAAAAGTTCTGGAGGTTGCTGTGTGTTGGTCAGTCTGTGCCTCAGCCAGTGATCTTTGAAGTTAATGATCTGGTTTAAAACCATCTGGAAAGGATCCTTTGCCTGCAAAACCAAAGAGGTCCAGCTGAGGAAAGAGTGGCACGTGGAGACCCGCATGCCTTCAATCTCAGGCAGCCTATCTGGGTGAGCAGTCCTGCTCTCAGAACTCGGCAGGCACTAGGAATGCGTAGGTGACGCTCTGCACAGAGGATTCAAGAAACTTGCCCGCGCAGGAAAAGGGGACATCAGGTGCCAAAAACCACGAAGGGGGTGCTGAAGAGGGTCAGACACGGTTGGCTGGAGGCTCCTCCTAGGAGAAGGCTGGGGTGGTGTTGGCACGGTCTTCCTCCTGGATTGACAAGCCATTGCTGCTGCCTCGGGCAGATGGGCCAGGATAGAGCCAGGCCCTGTGCAGAAGCCCCCTCCCCCCCAGAGCGCCTGGAAAGCAGTAGGGCCCCTGAGCTCCAGGAGGCAGGACTCTCCCCAGGAGGCCCTCCGCCAGCTTGCCAGAGCCCTCGGCATCTTTGATGCTTCAGCCGAGAGGGCCTGCTCAGTAAGGAGAGGGGGTGAGAGGGCGGGCCACTCACACACAGATAATAACTGCCAACAAAAAGGAGATTTAGGGAGCAGACTGCCAGATGGAGAGAATGAAGGGGGAGAAAAAGGGTTGTCCTTTGAGATGCAAAGGGCAGAGGTTCAGTTCAGCCCTAATCCAATCACTGCAGGTTCCTCCTGGGGATGGTGAGTGGGGCAGTGGGGAACAGGCAGGGGGTGGGCTGAACTTTTTGTACTATGATCCTCAGTGGCCACCCCATCCCTTTGCCTTTTTGTTAGGCATAGTTAGGGCACCACTGTTCAGAGAGGACGAAGCTGGACAGGTACTGGCATGCTGAACTGAACTCTCCAGGGCAATTTGCATCCCTGTGCTTGAGGAGGCGGCTTGCAGGAGCTTCTTAGATGAAAAGCCCAGTGATTCAAGGGGTCATAAAACAAGGCTGGTTTTTTAAAAATAAATCTTTATTGTTCAGATTATTACATTTGTTTCTCTTTTTCTCCCCATTGCTTCCCTCCACCCTGCTCCCACCCCTCCCTCTACCCTTACCTCCCCCCCGCATTGTCCTCTTCCATAGGTATATGATTTTTGTCATGTCTTTCCCTGCATCCTCTCACCTCTTTCCCCCTAAGAATTGTCAGTCCACTCCCTTGCTATGCCCCTGATTCTATTATATTCACCAGTTTATTCTGTTTATCAGATTTTTAATTCACTTAATTTTTAGATTCACTTGTTGATAGATATGTATTTGTTGTTCATAATTTTTATCATTTACCTTTTTCTTCTCTTCTTAAAGAGTACCTTTCATATTGATGAACTCCTTTAGCTTTTTCTTATCTGTGAAGCTCTTTATCTGCCCTTCAATTCTGAATGATAGCTTTGCTGGGTAGAGTAATCTTAGTTGTAGGTTCTTGCTATTCATCTCTTTGAATATTTCTTGCCACTCCTGTCTGGCCTGCATAGTTTCTGTTGAGAAATCAGCTGACAATCATATGGGTGCTCCCTTGTAGGTAACTTTTTTTCTTCCTGCTTTTAATATTCTTTGTCTTTTGCTCTTGGTATTTTAATTATGATGTGTCTTGGTGTGGTCCTCTTTGAATTCCTTTTATTTGGAGTTCTGTTTGCTTCCTGGACTTGTAAGTCTATTTCTTTCACCAGATGTGGGAAGTTTTCACAAGGCTGCTTTTTAACCAGTTAACTGCCACGCATCCAAAACGAAAACATCCCCATGTGTATAGATGCTTATGGTGTACAAAGGGTTAAGCCTGACCTCTTCTGTCCATGGGCAGAGCAGCCAGAGCTTGGAGAAGGCAGGTGGGGCTCATAGAGATGAGGTGCCTGTGGCTCCTCCTTTCTGACTCTGAGTTCTGTTTGCAGGGGAGGGGAGGGGCGAGGAAAGGGGGTGTCTCTCTCAAGGAAAGGAGAAGCTAACTATGGGAAACTTTTTTATTCTCTGAGAAGGTACTGTTGGGGTAACAATGTAAACTGAGTACCAGAAATCCCATCCAACTATTGAGCTGTGAAACTGAGGGCAAGTTTCTTCATCTGTACAATGGGGCTATTAGCAGAATAGAAAGTAGAATACAATTAAGAATATAATTAGGGTTGTGAAGAGGATACATTGAGATAATATGTGTAAAGTACTTAGAACAGCACCCAGTTTAGTGTGTGCTGTTATTATGCTATGATTATCAATCTGTCTGATCCTTCTTTTCCTCTGTTCTAAAATTGAGCCGGTAACACCAATTTATCTCATAAGGATTCAATGTGAGGATTAATTATGAGGCTACATTTGATGGGGTAATGGTTATAAGGGGAGATACATTTGTCAGAACCCATCAAACTATGGATTTTATTGTATATAAGTTATACCCTGATTTTTGGATATGTTTATATAATTAGTCATATCACTCACGGGTGTATAGGACATAGAAATGCTTCATGCTCTTCTTATCCCCTGGCCCAGTGGTTGGCAAACTGTGGCTCGAGAGCCACATGCAGCTCTTTGGCCTCTTGAGTGTGGCTCTTCCACAAAATACCTCGGCCTGGGTGAGTCTATTTTGAGGAAGTGGTGTTAGAAGAAGTTTAAAAATGTGGCTCTCAAAAGAAATTTCAACCGTTGTACTGTTGATATTTGGCTCTGCTGACTATTGAGTTTGCTGACCACTGCCTTGGCCCTTTCCCTGGGAAGAGAGGAAAGAGTGAAAAGGTGAAGGAGGAGGATTGCACGGAGAGGAGGTGTCTGCATCTAGGCCTTATGGGTTTTTGTAGGTGATGGGCCACCTAGGGAGACTCAAACATTCTGATGTTTCCTGAGGCTTGAACATCAACCTCTCAGCTGCAGAGTCAACACCTGGGGAACTAAGCTGTCTTATTGACCCAGCTCCTAATTTCATAATCCGGTGGAAGTGAACTGCACTCCAGTTTGCTCTGCATGTGTTCCAAGAGCCATTCCGTTAGTACCGCCCTTCTGCCGTAAATGTTTGTCTCCCAGACACCCCCTCCCTGGCTCCAAGCTGCACTTGGGCCCCTGAATGGGGTAGTCTGGTGACCATGGGCTGCAGGCTGTCACAACCAATGAAGTGGCCCGGGGGGATGGCCGTCCATCAGAACAGCCCAAGAATGAACCGTGTGCCGCATCAGAAACGCCTGAGACTGCTTCCCAAGTAAAGAGGAATTGCATGTGCGTGTGCGTGTGTGTGTGTGTGTGTGGGAACTGGAGGGAGTGGAAAGTAGAACATAATTAAGAATCAAGTAAACCTGATGCCTGGAGACAGATGAGAGACCACAAGCAAACAGCTTGCCTAAATGATCGCCAGCGATGAGAGCCATGCTGCCCAGAGGCGCCACACTGGAGGGAAGCCTGCTTGTCCCAGTCTGTCCTACGGGAGATGACTATAATTCCGAAATCCAGAATCTGAGAACAGTTTTGAACTCAATCTGTGACCATCCATTCTAAGCAACCGATTGGCGGAGGGTATGGTGGAGGGGGAGGGAGGCTGGCATCTTTTTTTTTTTTTTTTTGCTCAGGTACAGGCTGAAAGACCAATGAAAAGGGTGAAGATGCTCCAAGTGTAAGAGTCTTTCAAGATAGCTTCCCTTATCTCTTTAAAGATGTTCACATTTGGGGCAGGGAAGGAAGTGGGGTGAGTTGAGATTGCAACAACTAAAGCAGTCATTAAGATGAAGCCCTAAGTTACAGTTCTGAGTGTGGCGTCCTGGCGAGGAGGAGGTCACATTTCAGCTCGGAACCTTCCCGCTGGTGAGAAGGAGCACCAGCCGGTGTGGCCGTGGTCTGTGATTAAGTGAAAATCAAGCAAGTACATTCCAGTTGAAAGGCTGGGGTCCAGGTTAAAAACCAAGCGAAGGGAGGCAGCTGTGGGAACCCTAATCGGAGAACGCCGGATGATCAAGACCAGTTTGCCCTGTGCATGTGTGCCGGCGAGGATGCAACCTATCTTTTTTTTTTTTTTTTTAATATATTTTATTGATTTTTCACAGAGAGGAAGGGAGAGAGATAGAAAGTCAGAAACATTGATGAGAGAGAGACATCCATCAGCCGCCTCCTGCACACCCCACAGTGGAGATGTGCCCGCAAGCAAGGTACATGCCCTTGACCAACCTATCTTAATGTAGCATGCAGCCACGAATTGGCATGAGGCCTGTTCTGTCTTCATGTGTCACTAATTGGCACGAGGCCTCCTCTGCCTGCGTGTATCACTGATTGGCACAAGGCCTCTTCTGTTTACGTATATCACTGATTGGCACGTGGCCTCCTCTGTCTGTGTGTATCACTAATGGGCACGAGGCTTCTTTTGTTCAAGTGTGTAAGTTGCTACTGACCAGCCAGGTGGGCTGGGTTGCTTTGCACGGCCACTTTGTGAACCTGCTTTTGTGAGGCTACTTTGAAGCACCACTTTGTGTGATGACTCCTGGAGTAGCAATGGCTACTTGGTCTACAATAAAGTCTCTCTTGTACATGCCCATGACTTCTCACATCTCTGCCTAATGCCCGGCGCCTGAGTTTGGGATATAGACGGGTCTGGGTTTATCTGCAGTTATCAGGATTGATCAGCCCAAGGTCTATTTCTAAGGCTCTTAACTACTCAGCAATCTCCCCACTCCCCAGCCCCCTGCCCCAAAAGCCCAAGCTGAAATATAAAAAGGAGCTGGATCTGAAATCCTGCCTGATTTAAGCTCTGCTCACAAAGGAGGCCAGGGAGCACAGGGAGGGCTGGAAATCAAGTAAGTAAATGTCAGCCCTGCCGTTGGGTAGAAGCCATTAGCCAGGCAGAGCATCCAATTAGTAAGCCACTGAATTAGAGCAGAGAAAGAGGGGGGCCTGACATCAGAGGGCCCTGCGGGAGGGACAGGCTAAGTGGGCAGGAAGGAGCTCGAGGCTGTGGCGGATGGAGGATTACCCTAAGATGTGCAAATAGCAGGAACCATCCAAATGACAGCCTCCTCCTCCTGCCCCCAGTGCAGACATGATTGTAAAATGCCCACATGATTCCTTTGTCCTCTCCTAGACCCTGTCTCAGGGAGCCCAGCCATCTCTCCGGAAAAGATTTCCCCTTCCGCCTGAACCCAGAGACAAAACGAGCAGCTCTTAGCCGCTCGGACGCAGGAGGGAAGCAAATCCCATGGCAAATAGTGTCTGGGAGGTTTCATTTCTCCACTTTCCAGTACAAACCTCCTCCAACAGATCCTGGAATACACGCCTGCTTGTGCTCTGGAAAAGAGAGAACTGTGTTCACATGGAGACGCTTTCATGTAACTCGACACTAATTATTCTATTTGGTAACCAGAGGTTGCCACTACAAAGTCATTTTTTCCCCCCCATAAACTCATTTCCTTGTCCAGAGAAGAAAAAGATGACTGTTTCTCCCTTTTCTCCTAAATTGGAAGAGTTCAGATTAAGTCCCTGAAAAGCTGCATATGTCAGTGATGCCCAATGTGCCACCAATTCCAGGATTTATGGGGGCAAATCCACTCTGAAAATGAAAATAGAAAGTAGTTCTGTCCTGGCTGGCATGGTCAGTGGTTAGTGTGTCCGCCTGCAAAGAGAAGGGCCACAGGTTCAATTCTGGTCAAGGGCACTTACCTGGTTGCAGGTTCCCCACTTCAGTTAGGGCACATGCTGGAGGCAGCCAATAGATGTGGCTCTCTCACATTTCTTTTCTCTTTTCTTTACTTTTCTCTTTCTTTCTTTTCTTTCTTTCTCTTTCTCTTTTTTTCTCTCTTTCTCCCTTTTCCCTTCCATTCCCTCTAAAATCTATGGAAAAAAAAATATCCTCCAATGAGGAGTGATGAAAAAGAAAAGGAAAGAAGCTCTGATTTAGGACAATTGTGTTTCATTTTTTTCACTTACATTGCCAGTGGGCCACCCCTGAGCGGCATCTCAGGTGTGGTCTGTATGCTCAGGAGCTCCGGGCTCCAGGGGAAAGGAAGCAGGTCGTTAGTGACGCCTGAAAGGTCTGCGCTTTGCACTGTGGAAGTGGAGAGAAGGTGAAACCCTCACCCTCTGAGGCTGCTGGAGAAGGCCTGTGGGAGAGAGAGAAGGCCTGTGGGAGGGAGGGCAGGCCTGTGGGAGAGAGAGAAGGCCTGTGGGAGAGAAGAAAGGCCTGTGGGAGGGAGGGCAGGCCTGTGGGAGGGAGGGCAGGCCTGTGGGAGAGAAGGAAGGCCTGTGGGAGAGAAGGAAGGCCTGTGGGAAGGGAGGCCTATGGGGGGAAGGCCTGTGGGAAGGGAGGCCTGTGGGGGGAAGGCCTGTGAGAGAGGAGGCCTGTGGAGAGGTCTTTGAGCCCGGCTTTCAAAGGGGTGTCAGACTTTGGCAAAGTAAAGGCCACTCAAACAGGGACCAAGGAGATCCATGTTTGCAGACTTGTGTGTTGCCGAGACTGTCTACAGCAGCGGTTTTCAACCTGTGGGTCCAGACCCCTTTGGGGGTTGAACGACCCTTTCACCGGGGTCACCTAAGACCATCAGAAAACACATATATCCCATGGTCTTAGGAACCAACAGAAGGCTCCTCGGTGTAGCAAAGTGTAGCAATGTAGTTTACTGTTGTCATATGAAGACTGTTACCCATGCTACACCATGATTCAAGACAAAAAATTTCATTTATTTGTAATTAGAAATATTTCACAATATATAATTACATATTGTTTTGTGATTAATCACTATGCTTTAATTATGTTCAATTTGTAACAATGAAAATACATCCTGCATATCAGATATTTACATTACAGTTCATAACAGTAGCAAAATTACAGTTATGAAGTAGCAACGGAAATAATTTTATGGTTGGGGGTCACCACCACATGAGGCGCGGTATCTTAAAGGGTCGCGGCATTAGGAAGGTTGAGAACCACTGGTCTACAGGGTTGCCACATAAACTCCTGTGCATTTGAGGAAGTTACAGCTGTATTTTCCAAAATTAGGAAATATACCTCTTAATTGTCAAAACACAAACTTCTGAATTAAAAAACAAAACCAGAAGGCAACCACAGTTACACCAAATGTGGTTAAAGGTTTCACAGCAAACTTATTTATCCTTCGAGAGGAATTCTATGGTACACATGACAGCAAGAAGTTCAGCCACCATTTCTGTGGCCTCCCTCCATGTGTCAAAATTAAATACTTGTATTGAGACATGCAAGCTATGCCTATGAACATATGAAAAGATTTGTACAACTAGTTTGATTTGAAAATAATGTAAACAGCCGAAACCGGTTTGGCTCAGTGGATAGAGCATCAGCCTGCAGACTGCAGGGTCCCAGGCTCGATTCCGGTCAAGGGCATGCATGTATCCTGGTTGCAGGCACGTCCCCAATGGGGGGCGTGCAGGCGGCAGCTGATCGATGTCTCTCTCTCATCCATGTTTCTAACTCTCTATTCCCTCTCCCTTCCTCTCTGTAAAAAATCAATAAAATACATTTTTTTAAAAAAAGAAAATAATGTAAACAAGTATATAGCAATAAAAAAATCATTTGGAGTAGCAACTTGAACAGTTTACATTTCTTCTAATCCTCCTCTCCAACTTAGTACCTGGGGAAGGCTCACAAGGTTAGAAGAAACCCAATCAGAGATGTTCCGATGGTCTCGACTATTAACTGCCTGTGTGTGGGTGGGGGGTAGGAGGGTGGTGGTGGTGGTGGTGAGAACACGGCCCCTCCTGAGCCCCAGAGCGCCCCCTCCTCTCCCCCCCCCCTTTGCTGCCCCCCACACACACCCTGGAGGGAATATCGTGAAGGCCATCAGTAAGCAGACGATGAGCCTTGGGAGGAAACTCCTAGAAGTGAGCCCAGACTGTAAACAGCTGCGGAGAAGCAGCTAGAGTTTTGATGGCACACAGCTTGCTGGCGAGCACACCCCGCTCCATCCCCGGTCCTGTTTGCCCTGTTTTGCTTTGTCTTCTCTATAAAACCCTGTGCTAGGAAATCCTGGGTTACGGTAAACTTTGACAGCCGGCCACCTCCAGTGCACACATACGTCCTAATAAACGCAGCTAGGCCTCTGGCTTATTTATTTGGAATCGGCAGGCAACACACTGAGGTTTTCTGGGCCCTGGGCACTTTGCATAACACTGCAATAGCAACTACTACTTGCTGAATACCTACTATATACAAGCTGGGTATTACCGACCGCACAAAACCTATGCAGAGGAGAGATTCTGACTTACATTTTTTATAGATGAGAAAACAGAAGCCCAGAGTTATTTCCCAAGATCACGGAGGTAGTAGGTAGCAGCACTGGAACCTGAGCCCCGGGAGTCTAATACCTTATACATAGAAGGTTCTGCTGCATCACTGGGCCTGGCTAATTCCTGGCCTGGTTCTCTAGTGAAAATGAACCCGCACTTCACACTCCTCTTCCCTGAGCTCACTCTGAAATCTCCTAACCTTCTCTACAGCCGTCTTCACCCAGTTCATTCCAACCTTGGCTGCTCTGATGCCTGTGTCTGTGCCCCCAAGATTCTGCTGTAATGGGTCTTGGCTACAGCCTGGGTCAGCGAGCAAGAACAGGTGTCAGCCCACTGGGTTAGGGGATTCTGAGTCTGAGTCTTCAGTCCAAACCTGCACCCGAAAGGACTCAGAGATGATGCTCCCATCTCCACTTAGCTTTGGCCAGATCAGATGTGCCTGAAGCTGCTGGGCCTTTAAGATAAAGAAGCAAAAATGCTCCCCTGCTAAGCCTGGTGGCAGCCCAGCAAAGTCTTGCATTGTGGATTCCTGTCAGGCAGATAAGACCAAACTGGGCATCTCGCCAGCAATCCGGGGTCAGGCAGTTGTTTAACCGGTTTAATTGTTGTGTGAACAGAAGGCACCACTGCAGCGGTTTGTGGAATTTGAGCTCAGGGGGACCAGCTCTCCCCCAACCCCTGCCTCGCGGCCTGAACAGTAAAGACAGCTGGTTAAGCAACCTAACTCTCTCTCATCTCTCAGCTGGCTTCCAAGAGCCAGGGACTGGGCCCCAAAACAGCAGGAGAATCTGTGTCATTTCAGGAAACACAAGAAAGACATCAAAGGAGAATGACAGCAGGGTGATGAGGAGCTACAGGAGACAAACACCCACGTGGCTTTCCTTTGGGTTTCTCTCTATTGTTTGCAAAACTCATAATATTAAGACACGCTGCCCATCATGGGGAATGTGGAAAAGAAAAGCAGAATTTTAATCTTTTGAGGGTTAGTCTTCATGATGCCATAAACTGAAAGTTAAAATTCATACTCCCTTTTCCCCTTTCAGTATCTGCATACCTATTATTAATACCTATTTTAATTTCAAAATCATTTACCCGGAAGCCTCAGTGACCCAGAAAGAAAATGTACTGACTTCACTTACACAGCAGAGGTTTATGTCTTCATTTTGAGCCTCTTTACTTACATTGCATTTTTAATTCTTATTAAAATTGTGTTCCAACTAGCATGTATTGGGTCCCTGCTATCTGCTAGCACTGGCTAGATGTTAGAGATGGATCGATGATTGAGACATTGTCTTTGTGCTTTAAGAGGCCATAATCTAGTCAAAAGCGACACATCTACAATTTACATCATGTGTCAAGTCAGATCGGGCCAAGAGATGATGATAATAATACCCCACCGTTCTAATCAGTCTGGTTAGATGGTTTCTCCAACCTGGAGCAGATTAGAGTTAGAAAATACAATTGCTGGGAGACAGTGAACAGCCTGAAAACAGAGGAAAAAACAAACATCACCACCAACTTACAGAGCACAGCAGGCTGTGAGCATTGAGTGTAGGGTAAGCTGTCCTACAGGCCTCTTCAGATGACCCTATTTTAATGTGGTAACACCACACAGGCGCTGCACCAGTGGATGGGCTTCACGGGGTGATTCAGTGGGTTCTGACAACCACCCTGAGATGGATATCACTTCCCCACTCGGGGGAAGGAACTGCTGCTCAGCACGGCCAACAGCTTGCAAGGGCCCTGGGCTGTTAGGAGGTGGGGGGTCAGGATCTGAACCCAGGGCTGTCCTTCCTTCCACCCCATCCCCAAAGAGATGCTCATGGTTATGAGTCCAAGACACAAAGAGTTGGCAGAGAGATTATCTCATGCAATGTCCTCATTTTACTGAGGAGGAAATAAAAGTAAAGTGTTTCCAAAATAACCAAAGTTATATTTATCTATTAAGGTATAACTGACACATAACATTCTATTACTTTCAGGTGTACAACATAATGATCTGGTATGTGTGTAGACTGTGACATGATCACCACAATCAGTCTAGTGAACATCTGACACCTTACAAAAGAACATCTGTTCTCTATATTTATAATTTGTTTTTTCTGTTTTGTTTCAAATTTGACATGTAAGTGAGGTCATACAGTATTCATCTTTCTCTATCTGACTTATTTCACTCAGCATAATACCAGCAAGGTCTGTCCATGTTGCCACAGATGTCAAGATCATTCTTTTTTATGGCTGAATAGTATCCCATTGTATATAAGTGCCACATCTTTATCCATTCATCCATTGATGGACACTTAGGTTGTTTCCATATCTTGACTATTGTAAGTAATGCTACAATGACCATAGGGGACATATGTCTTTTTAAATTAATGTGGGTTTTTCTTCCCTTCAGATAACTACCCAAAAGTGGAATTGCTGGGCCATATGGCAGTTCTATTTTTAATTTTTGAGGAATCTCCATACTGTTTTCCATAGTGACTGTACCAAATCACAATCCCAAAATGGTGCACAAGAGTTCTCTTTTCTCTGCATCCTCGCCTGCATGTGCTATTTTTTAAAAAATATATTATACCCATTCTAACAGGTATGAGGTAATATCTCATTGTGGCTTTGACTTGCATTTCCCTGATGAGTGCTATTGAGCACCTTTTCATGTACCTGTTGCCCTCTATATGTCTTCTTTGAAAATATGTAATTCAAATCCTCCACCCATCTTTATTCAGATTTTGTTGTTATTGATTGTATGAGTTCTTTTATATATTTTGGATATTCACCCCTTATCAGATATATGATTTGCAAATATTTTCTCCTACAAAATTATATTTAGTATCCTTTGCTTTAAAAGGCAAAGGGCAGTATAACATTTCAGGAAGATTTCTATCAAATATCGTCCCCATAACAATGTCACTGGTTGGGTTCCTTAGAAGCAGAGCTGAGGTAGGCACTCAGGACATGTGGCGTCTTACAGAAGTGCTCTTCAGAAAGACCTGCAAGGACCTGGAGCAGACTAAGGGGAAAGAACCACAAAAAACTGTGGTCCCAGGTGAAGTTTGGCGCTGGCCTGGCTCATGCTGCATGTGTGGAGTTGGGGGGGAGGGCCTGTTCCCAGGAACATAAATAACATTGCAGGTTGTTTTCCATATCAGTTAGTCTCTGGCTGTGGCTGCCCAGGGTGGGCATCACTGACCAAGGGAAGCAGACCCCATTGAATGAGGGCAACTCTCAGGAGCAGGGCACCCATAACTGTTATCAGTCAACCACATAGCAGTGGTGGGTACACTGGGCCAGGGAAGGGGACCTGGGCAGAGCACCAACAGTATTCACTCAAACACTCTGTTTATGTCTCTGCTACCCTTAGGAGATTGTGAACTTCATTATATCCCAGCTCCTGGAACATAGTAGGCCCTTCATAAATGTCAGCAGAATGATACAGCATTGGGAGGGAAATGGCTATTGCTCTCAAAGAGGCAAACTGTAGCTATCTGGAAAAGATTGCCAGCTGGATGCAGCATCGCGGGCATGAAGCTACACTGGGCCGCAGGAGGAGACAGGAAGGCTCACTGAGTTCAGGGCTACAACCTTCCCATCACCAGCAGGGTTTGCTGAGGGTGCAGATCTGTGCCTCTAAAGCAGTGCTTTTGCTTCCTAGCTCTGGAAGAGCATATTAGATCAAAAAGGAGCTTTTGATGGTTCCTCACAAGCAGGAGACATCTGGGCTGCCGCTGAGAATTAATCATAGAAAGCCTAGCCTAAGGAAATGCCCAAGTATCTCCCTTTTTGCTACCAGATTTGGTATAAGCAAGAAGCAGCCTGGCAGGTGATTAGTGATATGTTCCCTTCACCACTCCACATGGCCTACTTTTGCAAGCACTGTCCTACCTTCAAGTAAAGCTGCTGGCAAATGCAGAACGCTGTCTATTGCTCTTTTGCTGAGTTGCAGTATTGGGCTTATAAGGGAAACTCAGTACAGGCGATGTCTAGAGTCTGCATGGCTGTTATACTCTGACAAAATAAAGCCTCTCTATCATGAAATCTCAATGACTGAGTTGTATTTTCCACATTTGTCAAAAATCAAGAAAGATAAATGATATTGCCCAACTCCTGAGTATGGTGATGAAATGGACATCAGATAAGAGTGAGAAAGTCAATTGGGTTTAAAAGAGAACTCAAGAAATGGATGGCATCAAGTGTGATGCGAGAGGTAAGGACTATTTCACTAGGTTTCCATTAAGAATAAAATAAAATAAAAGAGATAGTGATAAGAAATAGTGGAGTTTGGGGCTAGAAAGAACACTTTAGGACCCCAACATCTCTGATGGGCTCTGCTAGAACCACCACCATCTTGATGCCAGGGTACCTGCTACAGTGGAGTATACAGGGTGCATCTCCCCCCGCCCCCAACCCCATGTATACACACTGTAACAGCTAGTAGCTCAATTTTAAACACGAAATGGCTTTTTAATAAACACAACCTTTAAAATTATTCCAAGTGTGTGTGTACATTTTAGGGCGCACCGTAAACATATCCTGTCTGCTCTGTCATGTTCTGTGGGCTCCCGTGGGCACACAGTGTGGAAAGTCAGGGGACTGGTCCAGATACAGCTTGTTTTGGCCAGTCCTGTTGCTGAGGGAGAAGTGTGGGTGTGATTCTGACAAAGGAAGAAGAAAAGGGAGCCAGATGCCGCAGATGGGCTGTCTCTGCAGAGGGAGAGGCAGAGGCCCGGAAGCAGAATCTAAATTGTAGATGTGCTTTGGCCCCCAGCTGTCTGTTGCTGTGTGTTTTTAAAAATTTGAATCGGTTGCCAACTTGAAGAATTCAGAAATTTTAGTTAAATATCCAGAATTTTCACTTTTCTTGACAAACCTACCCGCATTCCTGCATGGCAAGTCTTGGCTGGGCTGGGGAGCCGCTGCCCTCCAGTGTCACGCGGTGAACCATCATATTCTGCAAGCTACTGGGTCACACATTCATGAACACAGCTTGCCTAGCCCCTGTGGCTGGGGAGGCCCCTGGCATTGTGAGCTAATGCTGTGGGCAACTGCTTCTTTTCTTCTAACAGTTGTGGTAACATATACGTAACAAGATTCACCATTCTGACCGCACCGTTCAGCGGTACTAAGCACAGCCACCTCACGACCTGCTGTGCAACCTCGCCAGCATCTCCAGGACCTCTCATCCTCCCCAAACTGAAACCCTACATCAGTGGTGGGCAAACTGCAGCTCGAGAGCCACACGCGGCTCTTTGGCCTCTTGAGTGTGGCTCTTTTACAAAATACCACGTGCGGGCACGCACATACAGTGAGATTGAAACTTCGTGGCCCATGCGCCGAAGTCGGTTTTCGGCTCTCAAAAGAAATTTCAATCGTTGTACTGTTGATATTTGGCTCTGTGGACTAATGAGTTTGCTGACCACTGCCCTACATCAGACAACATTCCCGGCTTCCACCAGCCCCTGGCATCCATCCTGTCTCCATGGATTTGTATGTCTCCCATTTAATGGAGTCATACAGTGTTGGTGCTTTTGTGACTGGCTTACTTCCCTGAGCACAATGTCTTAAAGCTCATCACTGCTCAAGTTCTGACTCAGAATACTGGTGCTCATTTTACAGATGAGGAAACTGAGGCGCCAGAAAGCCCTCAGTCCCACAAGCAACCAGAGACAGACGGGATTGGAACCTGGACCCCTGATTCCCTGATCAGGGCATTTTGCCGCTCCTTGACCCCTTCTTAGCCCCGGGCTTCAACTTCCCAGTAATGAAAGTAGGAAAGACATGCTCTTCATAGCGGCTGTGATCCTTATTCACACAGATTTTGAACGTGCCCTTCTCCTGTTTGCCCAACATCAAAGGAAAAGAACTGCCCTTTAATGAGAAATGAACATCATTACCCCTTCTCCTCCAAAGAGGAGGTGCCGGGGGAGGCAAACTCATTCTGTCCCCTCCATATACTGCCAGCTGGTCCTTGCACTCCACAGAGGCTTTGAACAATGGCTCTCTAGAAACTAGGTATCCATCCCATTGCTCTCTCACGGCAGCGTCCCTAAAGCAGCCCCCTTCTGCTCACAGAGATCGATGCATTCGGCAGCGTGTTAGGTTCCACCCACGGTGAGAACACGTGCAGGAGCCCTCGTCCCTCAGGGCCCGTGGGCCCGTGATTCGGGAGCTGGTGCACCTGCTGATGAGCGCTCAGCTGTCACACCTGCGCGGGGTTTTTCTCTGCTCTTCACTCACCTGCGCTGCCAAAGGCAACGGGAAGGAAGCGCACCCAGGCTGTGCGCAAGGCCACAGGGCGGTCTTGGGTGGCAGTCACGCCCCCTTCTCGGGCCCTCTTAATGGGTTCGGGTTCTTTCTTTCTGAGCAAGACTTTTAAAAGCCAGCGCAGCTTGGTACACTAATTATCTTCCCTTTCCTTCTCTGCCGTTCACGTTTCTAGGGGGAATCTTCCCCCGAATCAAACTACTAAGTGGGTTAGGCACTTTCTTATTTTAGCCTTGAGACATTGCTTGCTCCAGGAAAGAGTAAAGGTTTATTTTACTTCAAAGATCAGCCCCTCACTTGACTCAAATCAGCAAGACTTTTCCTGGCTGGGTGGCGGGGGTAGGGTCTGGGAAGAGAAGGAAGGGAAAAAAGCAAGAAAAGACAACTGCCCAAATATCAATACTTTTTTTTTTGCATGTGGGAATTATCACCAACTACTAAAGATATGAACAATGTGGTCTAGCACTGCTTTATTTATCACTGTGCCAATGAAAATAGCTTGGTATGAAACCAGTTATTTTTAAGAGGTGGTAGCACAGTGTTTGAATGTCAAAACCCAGAAATAGCGCCTTTAAGAATTTCTTCCATCTGCCAGACTGCATGTTGGCTGGGCAGAGATTTAAACCGCACAGTGATGGAATCGGCCTCATGGCCCGTATGTAGAACACAAGCCCGTGAAACCCGGGCCCCTGTGTGACGTGCATGTAGCTGAATGCAGCGCGGCTCCACTTAGCTGGTTGGCAGCCAGAGGGAGAACTCCAGGCTGGGTGGCAGGTCTGATCCCGGGGTCAATGGTGACATTTACAGGAAGGAGCCCTCCCCAGCCCTGGAATGACAGCCGGTTAATACATACACACCGCAGAGGAGGCTGATTGGGAAACGCCTTCAACAGCAGTTTGCTCACTTTAGGAACTCCTCCCAGGAATACATAGGAGGCAACATCTGGAGTGTTGGTGGTGTGGTTTCAAATGTCTGGTTTGCAAATGGCTTAAAAAGAAAGTGGGTCCGTGAAGACTTCACTTTGGGAAGTGATCCCAAAGATGATTGAGATGCAGTCCCCAATCCGAGGGGCTCTAAGGTTTGTACAGGAGACAGAAGAGTCGTTAGAACTAGAAAAATAAACACCCTGATGGCAGACTAAATCTCTCTACCGATTCTCCTTCTGTTACCAAGCGCAGTGGGGGAGCGAGCCCAAGGTCAAGAACATGTCAGTGTCATGTAGCAGATGGAGGGGTGGAGGTGGGCAGGTGACTGTTGGTGTAGGCCCTGGTGTAGGCCCAGTTCTTTCCTCCCCACAGTTTATCTTCCTCCTTTGTGGGGAGCGGCCAGTGTTGGGACAGGTACAAGCCTTGGACTGATGAGAGGGCACAGGCCTCCCGTGGCCACGTGCAAGTCCCAGCCTGGAGGGCAGAGCCCTCCCAGCACAATTATAGCCAACAGCTATGGTTGTAAGCTTGAACCTGTGGTCCGAACACGTGGCCCCACGTGCCTGAGTGATGGGGGCTTGATAGAGTTCGGGTGCATGTTGTTTTAAGTAGGATTGAAACCCACGAGAATGTTGTAAACATCTTGATCACGCCCTTACTTTGCCTGGTGGCATCTGCTATAAAATAAAGACACGGCTTGTGGGCGCTGGTGGCCGTCTCTCAGAGAAGCAGCATTTTGGGGGTGATAGAAATATTCTAAGATTGATTTTGGTGATTATTGTACAACTCTATGAACATACTGAAAATCGTTCGATTATACATCTTAACTAGGTGAATTACATTGCATGAGAATTATATCCCAATGAAGCTATTATTAAAAAATTTAAATAAGTATATCTATTATGAATTTAATGTTAGCATTTTTAATTATTGCATAATCATCTATCAAGAGACTTTACTTCAGATTATTAAACTATTCTGTTGTTCAATATTTGGGTTGGTTCTACATTTTGGCTATCATAAAATTTCTAGTCAAATTCTCTGTGCTTAAGGGTTCTCTTTATCTAGAATTAGTTCCTCCCGGAAGTAAAAATGTTGTGCCAGAGAATAACACTACTTAATCATTTATCGAGCCTATATTGGAGGCTTACTACCAGTTAGGTAGGGACCACACTAAGTACTTTTATATGCATTATTTCTTCAAATTCTTCATCACCCTAAGAGGTCTATGCTACCTCTAGTTTCAGAGTTGAAACTGAAGCTCAGAGAAGACAAACCAACTCATCCAAGTTCACAGCTTCAATATACAGAGGAGCCAGGGACCTACCCAGCTCTGCCATGACCACTCTCTCCTCAGGCCTTCATGTGTTCAAACCTTGCTTGGTTTCAATGGTGAAAATGCTGCCATTTTCTAAATTGTTTTTGGATGATGTTGGATATTTCCTTGTGTTTGCCACATAAGATACACTCTTTTGTTAATTACCTGTTGCAGCCTTTTCCATTGTTGACTGTACAATTTGAAGAGTGAATAGAGTGAATAACATGTAATCAATGGCTTGTTACCCCCATTAAAAAGAAAGATGCAACCCTATCCAGTTTGGCTCAGTGGATAGAGCGTTGCCCTGTGGACTCAAGGATCCCAGGTTTGATTCCGGACAAGGGCATATACCTTAGTTGTGGGCACATCGCCAGTAGGGGTTGTTCAGGAGGCAGCTAATTGGTGCTTCTCTCTCATTGATGTTTCTAACTCTCTATCCTTCTCCCTTCCTCTCTGTGAAAAATCAAAATATTAAAAAAAAAAAAAGATGCAGGCTCATCTGCCTTTTTAGAAGTGCACTTCAATGCAGAAGCACCTTTAATGATGGCCGGCATGCCTCAGAGGAGTACCTTTGATTCAGCTCATGTTCTTCCCCTTGTTGCTTCCTTCTGGCTGAGCCTGGGTATGGAAGTGTGAGAGTGCACAGTGCACGGGCAGACCACCTGGCTACAGGGCTGGCCCTCCCCCTTCAGAGCAGTCCCGTTCTTCCTTGAAGCAGGGGGGCTTGAGGCAATCATTGCTCTGTTCCTAAAGCACTTAACCGAAGAGCGGCTTCTTTTCCACGGTTATATAGACAAATATCACAATGATGAAGATGCCAAACACAGCAAGCTTCAAGCCCACTGGAAACCTTTCTAGGTTCCTGCTCCCAGCACTCCCGTGTATTGTGCAGTAGGCATTCTCTTCAGTGTTATTCCATTCTCTGAATCTGGTGTATGGTGCTCCTGAGCCCCACCTGTGAAAACATTAGTGACTCTTAGGGTTGAGTACAGGATGAATTAGCACCCCCTGAATGTGTGTGGCCTTGGGGCTCAAAGGAGCAACTTTAGTGGAGCTTTAGGGAGCAGGCCTCAATACTGAAAAAATCTATGCTAATTTTAACAAGTGATGTGAATAGGGTATCATGAGGATGTGAGATCTCAAATGTCCCACCAAGCATTTCTTTATGCCTATCAATGCTGGCACAAGGCCTGGCATGGGGACTTACAGATCCTCTGGTCCCTACTGGGGAGCTGCAAAAGCCGAATGGGGGACATCAGTACACAGTCCTTTCTTCCCCGTCTAAACCCAGCCTTTCAGGATGCAGATGGGAAGTGCTTTTGAAATGTGCTTATTTTGCATTTAAAAGAGCAAGAGGATACTTTCTGAAATCTTTCAGAGAATTTTATGTTTTCACTAGTTTCATCTGGAAATTGGCTGATGTTTATTCAGAAGTTAGGGAACTTTCCAGAAAGCTTTACTTTGTGATTAATAAAATGGCCAATCTTGAGCTTTTATTTCAGCTACCTGTCCTTTTCTTTCTCCCTTTCTTTCTCCCTTTCTTTCTTTCTTTCTTTCTTTCTTTCTTTCTTTCTTTCTTTCTTTTTCTTTCTCTTTCTTTCTCTCTCTCTCTCTCTCTCTCTCTCTCTCTCTCTCTCTCTCTCTCTTTCTTTCTTTCTTTCCCTATTTTCTAAGACACAAAGAAAAAATGTCTACAAACCCAGAACCTTGGGTTCTGGTCTCAGTTCATTGTGACTTTGCGCATCCCCCTCAGCCTCTCTATCCTCTCAACCTAAGTGGTGAGCAAGGGATGATATAAGGCCCCTTTAGCTTTGCAATGAGATATTATGAACTTTCTTCTCTCTCAACAGATTCTTTTTCAGACTCAAACTCTTCACAAAAATCTGAATAACAATTTTTTTCGGGAGTTACTTATGTCAGTAATATCTCCTCATATGCTAAGAAAAGTTATTACCTTGTTTTCTCAGCGTGCTTATAATGTTGACAGTAGATATGTTGGGGTTTTGGTTTAGTGGTGAAAGCCTTGGGTCTCTAGTGAACAGAAAAAAAATATCAAGAAGAACTTATGTATCAGGAAGATAATACCAAATTATCAAGAAGATCGCTCACAGTTCCCAATGTCTTGTACAAAGGACCTTATTTTTTGTTTTAGAAAATAATGGTGTCCTGGCCCAGTGGCCCCGTCAGTTGGAGCATCATCTGGTCCATCAAAAGGTTGTGAGTTTGGTACAGATCAGGGCACATACCAGGTTTCAGATTCCATCCCTGCTCAGGGTGCTTACAGGAGGCAACCACTCAATGTTTCTTTCTCACATTGTTCTTCTCTCTTCTCCTCCTCCTCTTCCTCTCTCTCTAAAATCAATAAAGCATAGCCTCAGGATTAAAAAAAAGTCAACATCTTTAAAAAAATTGTATAATCTAGGGACTGATAAAGTTTTGAGTACATCA
Source organism: Lasiurus borealis (assembly GCA_004026805.1). Classification (NCBI taxonomy): domain Eukaryota; kingdom Metazoa; phylum Chordata; class Mammalia; order Chiroptera; family Vespertilionidae; genus Lasiurus; species Lasiurus borealis. The sequence goes on along the minus strand of PVJN01007908.1, from coordinate 36,909 downwards.
GGTAGTTTAGTACTTCATAATACAAACTTTGTTTGCCTTTATTCAATACTAGAGGTCTGATGCATGAAATTCGTGCATGGCTGGGGTTGCTAGGCCTGGTCAGCAATCAAGGCCAATCTGTGGCCCCCCACTGGCACCTGCCTTGGCTGGCCTAGAGCCTGTAGAGTGGGGGTAGCTCCTGCATTGAGTGTCTGCTTCCTGGTGGTCAGTGCATGTCATAGCGACCAGTCATTCCACCAGTTGTTCTGCCATTCCATTGATTTGCATATTAAGCTTTTATTATATAGGATTAGCAAAAACTTCCTATTTGCATGTGTGTGTGTGCTCACTTTTTTAAAGAATAGATTGTGATTTTTTTAGAGAGAGAGAGTTCTTAGGTGGGCTGTGTGTGGGAGGCAGTCCATCAATGATGCTTCTCTCTCATGGATATTTCTATCTCTCTGTCCCTCTCCCTTCTTCTCTCTTTAAAAATCAATAAAAAATATTTTTAAAAGAGAGAGAGAGAGGAAAGGAGAGGGAGAAACAGAGAAACACAGACAAGAGAGAAACATTGATAGGCTGCCTCCTGCACCCACCTTCACCAGAATTGGAGCCTGCAACCCCAATTATGTGCCCTGACTGGGAATTGAAGTGACAGTCTTTTGGTGTACAGGATGACACACAACCAACTGAGCCATACAAGTGAGGGCTCATGAAGTAATATTTTATATCAGTGACTCACACATGAACAAGGGTCAAATGACATAAGCAGCATTGTTCTTAAATATCATCTTTCCATTTTGCACATTTATTTGTACTTTTATTGCTTGGAGTTTTAAAAAAAATATGTTTCCATTTATTTTAGAGAGAGAAGAAGGGAGAGAGATATAGAGAGATAGAAACATTGATGAGAGAGAAACATTAATCGGCTGCCTCCTGCACAGCTCCCCACTGGGGATCAAGCCCGCAACCCCAGCATGTGCCCTGACCAGGAATCAAACTTCTTGGTGCATGAGTCATGCTCAACCAGAGTCACACTGACCAGGTGCTCAGAGCTTTTTTTTAATGAGCCTGTAACATTTTTATACAAAGCATAAAATTAAAAAAAAAAAAGTTGGCTATAAACAAGGACTAGAAAATAATTTAGGAAAATGAAATGTTCTGTATGATGAATAGAAGGAAGGACAATCATGTTTTCTTTTCCAAAATGTTCTTTCATGTTGTCATTTTTGCAATAAAGTAAAAATGCATAGTTCCCTCTGCTTTTGTTTCCTCTCTGTGAAATAAAGTTGTAAAGATTAAGTGACTTCATCTATGAAAAATGATTAAAACATTTCCTGATATATAGTAAGCACTTAATGAAAGCACTATCATTAGTGCTAATGATAATTATTGTTAATTTCGTGTTGCTCTTTTTCCTCAACTGTCTGGTTGTCCTTGATTGTCTATTCAGACTTCATTAGAGCCCCGATGCCTCAGCCCTCTCAGCTCTAGCTTCGTCTGGAAGGTCGTCCAGATGGATGTTCTGCTATTTGGTCTAATTAGCATATTAGCTCTTTATTATATGGGATATTCAGGTCTTATCATTCTCAAGTGTCTGCAATGTCCAAGAATGTAAAGATGTGGTGTCAGATGATGTTGCTAACCACCATTTACCAAGTGCCAGGCCTCGTTAAACAGCTAACTCTCCGAGGCCTCCTGGACCACCCTACCCTCATCTGGTAGGCACTGTCATTGCTCCCTATGGGAGACTGGAGCACTCCCCAGTATTCTCACGAAATCATTACTCATCAAAAAATGTATCTGGTTTTTGAAAAATTATCTATTTTGGCTAAAATGGTTAATATTTATCCATAAATAAATACAAGTTTGCTTGCATTATGCAAGATGTGTATTTTACAGCATGGACCCAAACCTGGCCTGAAATGTTATGAGCTGGCACCTCCAATTATGGGCAATCAAACAAGGGGCACTGAGTGTTGAGGCCCCCACCCCTCCTTCCTCTTATTCTTCCAGGACTTCTTCCTGTTGGAGTTTAGGGAGCCAGGTGGCAGTGATGCTCCCGGGAGGTGGGGATGAAATTCTCTTCAGGCTGAAATGTGTTACATTTTTCAATCACTGTCCCTCACTAATGCAATTGTTGAAGAAAGGCCTGTGCTTAGAGCCAGACATTTTTACAAATGACTTGACAAACTGGCAGTTATGACCTTCTTACAAGTGGGGAAAAAATCCTTGATTTAGAGCTCTTTAATATTGAGTTAACTCCAAATCCCTATTGACTAAAACTGATTAATAAAGATCTTGCAATAATTTCACTCTATTGTTTTTACCTCAACATTGATTCAATAAAACTCTAATTTAAAACACTGTGTTCTTTTAACCTAAATAATTATTTTGAATTAATTAAATGTCTTTTTAAAACCATCTTCACTACATTATTTTTTTTAAAAAAGGTTAAAAACTTTATAGTCACCTGCATTCCTGCTTTAAAATACCTCCTTGCAAACCAGGAATGAAATGGGAACTTCCTTAACTTGATACAAGGTATCTCCCCACACATATACCAAAAATTATAGTCAAAGGTAAAATATTAAGCCTGGCTGACGTGGCTCAGTGGTTGAACATTGGTCTATAAACCAGAAGGTTAAGGTTTGATTCCCAGTCAGGGCACCTGCCTGGGTTGCAGGTTTGATCCCTAGTGTGGGGCATGCCAGAAATAGCCAATCAATGAGTCTCTCTCATCATTGATGTTTCTATCTCTCTATCTCCTTCTCCCTTCCTCTCTAAAATCGATTAACAATATTTTAAAAAAGAGGTAAAATGTTAAAAGCATTTTTTTTAAATCAGAACCAAGGAAAGTATTTCTACTATTATTATTTACAAAATATTGTAATGAAAAGGTCTTAGAGGCACAGCTAAACAAAAATAAATTAAAGGTATACACAGTAAACTAAAAAAAATCTGCAGGAAAATAATTATAATAGCTAAGAGTTCATTGTTATAAGACAAAATGTACTGACAAATGTCAACTGCAATTCCATATACCAGCAACAAACCATTTAAAGCATATTTTTTAAAATGTACTGTTCCCAACAAAAGAATTCTTCATATTTCCAACAAAATTTGGCAAGAAAAATTAAAAGCCTACCTAGTAATAAAGCTAACAAAAGATGAACGTGACCTTTATTGAGAAAACAATAAAAACCTTACTGAAGGACATTAAAGAAAATTTCAATAAGTGAAAGATGCAACATGTTCATGAGCAGGAAGACTCAATAGTCAGCTTTTTCCAGATTAATTTATAAAGTTAGCAAAATTTCTATCTAAATCACATTCTGAATTTTTCATGGAACTTGGTAAGCTTTTTCTAAAATTTATTTGGAAGAACAAAGGGACAAGTGAAAACCAACCACCGATTTAAACCAACAGGTCAGAGGGATTGCTCTGGTAATGAAGACATTTTTCTATGAGCATAAGCTACACACATTGATCAGAAGAGAGACCCCATTGTACCATTAATAGCGGCTTTTTGTGTTCTGTATTTTATGATGCTTTGGCATCCTGGGGCCTCGCTGACCCTGGAGTCACTGCCTCTCTGAAGGCTGTCCCACTCCTAGGGATAGACTTGTGACCAAGTCTTCCATGTACAAGCCGACCAACCCCTCCAACCTTCTCCTTAATCTAACTTTCACTTACCAAGCCAGTACTTTTCCTGCCCTGCATCAGCCCAGGGCCAGATATGGGTCACCTAGGGTCCAACCCTGAAGCCCAGAACTGCTGAAATTAGTCAAACTAACCAATCCTAAAATGCGTACCTCGCCCAGCCATTCCTCCCTGCAAAGGTCACAACAAAGCCTTGTGCCCATGCCTCCTCTCACTTCTGCCTCCTGACTGACCCTGCTCCTTCCCCAGGTGGCCCATTGGCAGGATATAATCAGTCCTCTGGCGAATTGTAGGTAATACACTTCCTTGGAAGGCAGCTATCTCCCTGCCTGTCACCTTGCTATACCTGATTAAAACAAGTCCTCGGTGCATTTTAAAACTCCTATGGAAATTTGATGAATGACAAGAGCTAACATTGCCCCCCAGATGAGAAAGGACAGAAAATTCAAAAATGGATTTGGGAACAAGATGAGATAGATATATTCTCTAGAATTCTTCTGCTCAATATAGCCAAAGTCCCAGTGTTAGCACAGACAGCTAAGAGTTAACAAAAGAGAAGGGAGCTGGCTGGGCCTGATTAAGTCTGGAAGTTACACTTAATCAGGCTTAAGTCTAGAAGCTACAGCTTCAGACATCCCAGGGGACAGCTGATACCCCAGAGAATAGCAAATAGCTGTCCCCCCCCCCAAACCCCGTCCCAGAAGGAATTAACACCTCTCCATCCCCCTGTGTAGGGAGGAAGGACCTGCTTTCCAATCTCCCCCAGGTGCAAGGGGTCCACTCGCTGGTACTATGTGGGGAAGGAATCCTACATAATAAAAGCATAATATGCAAATTGACCAAATGACCAAACCGCAGAATGACCATCTAGGTGACCATTCGGGACCATGTTATAACATCCACTGGTGCCAGAACAGCCAACGTGAGTGTGATGCAATTGGTTGGGGGCCTGTCCATCACCCCATGATTGCCGCACAGAGGGAGGCCCAGGCCACTGACGGCAGGCTGCAACAGGTGTGTGGGGCCTCCCTCTGAGGGAAGCCCAGGTCCTGGGTGCCAGCAGCTGGAGGGAAGCCAGTGCCAGCAGCCAGGGGAAGGAAGGCCTACTCTTGCATGAATTTTATGCATTGAGCCTCTAGTAAACAATAAAGGGGAAATTCCTTTGCTAGACACATGCACAGTAGAAACCAAGATGGAACAGAGGGAGATCCTTCTACTTTGAGGTATTGACAGTAGGAGCCAAGATGGTGACCACAGAGGGGAGGTGTCTAGCCTGTGAAAAGGATTGGATTGGATGTGCACATGAAACCCCAGAAGATCTCAGAAAGAGATTGGATCTGGGGAAGACCCAACACAAGCCTGCTAAGAGCCAGGAAAGGGCTGGCTAGTTGAAAGAAAGCTTACCCCTTCCCAAGCCGGAGGGAATATAAGCAAAGCCTACTGAAGGCCTCTCTCAGTAGCACGTGTTTGCTATTTGTTCCTCGGTTCTGCACATTCTCTCCTGATAGCAGCTGTGCACCCAAGCTCGGGCTCCAAGTGCTGGCCTGGGTGCTGCAGGGCAGTGCCAGCTGGAGCACAGCTGGGAACTGAGGCTGCACTGGACTAAGGTTTGGCCTGGACTAAATGAACTATGGTGGCCTGGGATGTCCCTTCGATACTGAGCAATGACACCCTATCTCTAGACTCTGGCTCTTCTGGGCTTGGTGAAGACAAAGCTGGACTCCTTCCACAGCTGGACGCAGCTAAGCTACCTGGTGGTGGATGAGACACTGGCACCTGGGCGCAGTCCTTGGTGTTTGCTCCTGCTCTATTAAGTCTTAACCACTGTACCTCATCCTCCCATGTGTGGGTCCCTGAAATGCTTTTCTTGTGACTCCATGGAAAAACCCGATTGCCATCAACAACACCTGGGCACTATATGTAAAGCAAACAGAAGAAGACTCTGAAAGGTGGAGAAAAGCAGATGGGCTAGGGACCTCAGGACCAGAGGAATGACTTGCAGTGAAGGCGCTGGGTTTTCTTTGTACCTTAGGTACCCCATTCTGTTTGCTGGAGAAGCTGGCAATCTGGAAACACCAAACAGTGCAAACAAAAAGCCTCTGGAAAGCGGAAGGGCTAGGAAGGGAGAAAGGGGCCACCTCAGAAGACCAAAAATTTTACCAAATAGCCCACTAGCCAAGGTGCTTGGGAAGCCTGGACTTCCACCTCATTCCTACTAGGCTAGTAACATGGACCTCTGCCCGCCCGACCCCCTCAGCAGCCCAGCAATAATGAGCCAAGAAACGTACAGCAGGGTGTCAACGGAGGTCCAGCGGGGGATGTGAACTTCTACCACTTGCCTTGCAGTGAAGAGCTGGGGTTTCTCTCCCCCCACGAGCAAACAAAGTCTGAGGAGGAAGCTAAAATAGAATATTTTAATACAATCCGAAGTCTCTCATAATTTGAGGAGAAAAGATGATAGTTCACATGCCAGCACTGAAATGATATAATGCTGAATTCACTGACAGAGCTTTTAGAGCAGCCATCATAAAATGTTTTAAAAAATCTGATAAACATGTATGAAACAATTTTAAGAAATATTAACTCTCTGCAGATAAGTAGAATATATAAAGCACCCAGTGTAAATTTTAGATTGTAAAAGAATGCAACTGAAGTAAAACACTGGCAAGATGGCTTGACAGAGAATGGGAAAGACAGAGGAAAGTCAGTGAACTCTTTTTCTTCATGAAATATCCCATTATATTCAAATTCTCAAAGTTATACTCAAAAGTGGTTTCTTGTGTGTGAGTGTGTGTGTGTACACATTTAGTTTTATTGTAACAAAGCAACTTGTACATTTTTAACATTTAAAACTGAGCATCATCTTTTTCTTTCCAGTAAAACAAAGGAAATTTAAAAATAAACAGGAACAAAATTACAATAGAGAAATGTCAATTCCAAATAAAATCCTACAAGTTCTGCTGATTCTCCCATCGAGTGGCAGGGCTCAAATCATCATTAGGAGAGAATTTTATTTTCAAAGTGTCATTTTAGACTGCAATAATGTCCGTTAAACATCACAATTAAGCATGCCAAAGGAGAAGCCATGTTGTCAAAATGCCCGCTTAACCCACCCAAACATCTCAAACCCATCCTTTGCTCACCTTCTATAATCCCCGCCCCTTCTTAATTTTTTTTCTTTTTTTAAACAAGAGAAAGTAGACAGATATATGTTGGTAAATGCTAACTGTCCATATTCACATAGAGACACAGTATAATCTCTGAGCCCAATATATAGAGAAAGGAGGAAAAAGGTAGACTTCTACCCACTACTACACAGGGGCCTAGCAACCTCCAGCTCCCAGCAGAGCTAAGGAAGGAGAGGATTTTCTTTTTTCCCACAGAGCACGGTGGTGCTGATTCCATTAAGTTTTTCTTGAGACAGAAAGAAATAAAAATGAATTTGGAACAGAAAGGGGCAAAGATTCTGCTCAAAGTACATCTCTCCCAAACAAGGTGAGAACCATGGTATAAAGGAGAGAAAGAGACCTCAAAAACAGGGCGACTGAGCACAAGAGGGAGGGGTGGAAAGAAAAAGGAAAAAAAAAAAAAAGACTGCAACTTGCTCCCAGGGACTAGAAAAAATTAAAAAAGGTTGGAATCCATCAGTGTTCATTAATCATCTTCTTCGTCTTCCTCTCCTTCTTCCCCTCATCATCATCATCATCTTCTTCACCTTCATCCTCATCCCCTTCTCCATCAATATCTTCCAACCCTTCCTCTTCATCATCATCATCTTCTTCTTCTTCTTCCCCTTCTTCATCATCCATGTCAGGAAACAAGTAGTATGGTAAAGGACTTGGCCAAATGTCATCTTTGATGACTTCTCCTAACTCATCTGCAGCTGCCTCAGAATGGACAGTAAACCAGGTAAAGAAGCTTTCTGGTTCCTCAGACTGTCTCTTTCCGCTGGCTTTATTCTGTGTTTGACTTGAAGGTTTCATCAAATCCTTTCCAGATTTCCATTTGATTTCAGTGGACTTTGAAGATTATCACCAGTCTCATTCAGATGAAACTCTTTGGAGAGAACTTTATTTTCGAAGTAAGGATTTTCATCAAAATAAAAATATATTCTGTAACCTGATTTAATATCTTCAAATTCTGTCACTTCAACTCTTGTCAAATAATGCAGCGCCTCTTCATCCTCTTCCCCAAGCAGTGCAAACACTTGTGGATGGTTGACAAATGTTGTTACCCAAAAATTAGAGATTTTGGTGATCAATTCTGACCTCTTCTGAAAAAAATGGTTGGAGGAGTTTGCTATATTTCTGTTCTACTTTCAAAATCTCCTCACTGGCTTGTCCATTAAGTCTGTCTGTTTCATTTTATACTTCATCAATATGTTCTCAATTTCTTCTGGCTGTTCTTTTTCTCCCTCTGGCTTCTTCTCTGACTTGGGGGCTGGAGCCAATTTCGGTTTCTTCTTTTGAGGTGGGAGCGAGGACTGGCATTTGGGGGACATGCTGTGAGGCAGGTCCCAGGATCTGATCCCTGGGAAGTCGCCAGGCTTGAAGACACGCTGAGCACTGGGCTCAAAAGTGGTTTCTAAAATGTGTGTCCCCCTTTATATGGCAGTTTCATTATTTCACTTTTCCTTTATAGTTTTATTGTTTTTCTTTACAATTCTTTAGTAAAAGCCAGAGTCTTAAGTTGCCCAATTAGGAGCCTTGAACCTACTATTCTGATTAAGTTACTTCTAAATATTAAGAGTCAACATCTGGCTTCTAAATGAAAGGCTTTTGGTGTTTTAAATTACTGGCTGATAGTTTAAGATTGCATGGTTACCCATAACCACATGACCTAATTTAGAATCAATCTTGATGTCTAGCCTTGCATTTCTAACCAAGTTTACACTACTCCACTTCTGGAGTCATGCTCTGTTTATCTGCCAACATGTTAATGCTGATACATGCTGGATGCAACTAGAAGTCTCAAATATGAAGAATGGGAATTTTCAGTGAAATCCCCGAGACAAACCACCAGGAAGCCATTTACCAGCACAGGTTCACATCCCCTCAGCTTTCTCTGAGCCCCATCAAAGTAAAAGTGAACATCTAAGCATTCAACAAACTCAGGAATTGGGTCTTTGCATGTGTAAGAATCCCATTAAATAACTTTGCCTAGACCTTTTAGCACCTGTGGCATTTTCGAACATCTTGGTTTGTTATGACTGCTGTAGTCAAGTAGTGAAGAATATGTGGACACATCATCTGAAATGCATTAAGATACTGTGGCTGGTAAAGGAAGAGATCAATAAGGTCATCACAGCATTTGGGGTCGTTGAAGAAGACAAACAAGACCGGTGAATGCAATATGTTCGCTGCTGAAGAGACTGGAGTGGAGAACTCACACAACTATTATCTATAGGAAGAGAGCTTTTCCAAAAAAACAAACAACAACAACAAAAAAACCCCCACACAAAACAGAAGTTCTAATTTTTGTGTTATTAGAGTCCCTGGAGGAGAGAGCAGTAAGGTGAGGATGAAAAAGGTATTTGAAGAAATAAGAGCTGAACATGCCCCAAATTTGGCAAAAGATACAAAACTACATATTTCAAAAAACTGAGTGAATTCCAAAGGCAAATCCAAAGAAATCCATGTGGAGAACTAGCAGACTTCTGTACACCAAATGACATATGAAGAAAGAGAAAAGGCAACCCTTTTCACAGAATGGAAAAAAGATTTGCAAATCATATATTTGGTAACAGTCTAGTATGCAGAATACGGTATAAAAACAATTCTTACAACTTAACAATCTAAAGACAAACAACCCAATTAAAATATGGACAAGTGACTTGAATAAACATTTCTCCAAATAATACGTACAATGTTCAAGAAGCAAATGAAAAGACTCTCAACATCATTAGTCATCAGGGAAATGCAAATGAAGGCCACAGGGAGCTACCAATTCATACACATGAGGATGGCCATTTTTAAAAAGTTGGGGTGGAGTCCTCCCTAGTGTGGCACAATTGGTTGAGTGTCGTCCCATGACCCAGAGGTTGCCAGTTTGATACCCAGTCAGGGCACATGCCTGGCTCAGGTTGTGGGCTGGATTCCCCGTAGAGGCTATTCTCTCTCTCCTCTCCCTCTCTCTCTCTCTAAAAAACAATAAAAATATTATTTTAAATGTTGGGTTGGCAAGGATATGGAGAAATTGGATCCTGTATACATTGGTGGTGGGAATGTAAGATGATCACCCACTGTGGAAGACAGTTTTGCCATTACTAAAAAGAAGTTAAACATAGAATTACCACATGGCACAAAATTCCACTCGTAGATATATATTCAAAAGAATTGAAAACAGATACTTATACATGAACGAACGTTCACAGGACCATCATTTGCAGTAGCCAAGAGGCAGAAACAATCCACATGTCCATAACATTATTATTCAGTCATAAAAAGAGATGATATGCTGGTACAGACACACGCTACAACATGCATAAGCCTCGAAAACCTTCTGGTAAATTAAAAAGGTCACAAAACATCACATATTGGATGATTCCATTTACATGAAATATACAGAAGAAAAAAACCCATTGAAACAGAAAGCAGATTAGTAATTGTCAGGAGGGGGGTGTGGAGTAACTGTGTAATGGGTACTGAGTTTTATTTTAGGGTGAACGAACATGTTTTGAATCTAGATGGAGGCAGCATTGTGAATATACTATTTGCCATTGAATTTTGCACTTTAAAATAGTAAATTTTTATGTCATGTGAATTTAACCTTAACAAAAATTTCTGCCCAGCCGGTGTGGCACAGTTGGTTGAGAATCATCCCATATATTTAAAAAAGTCATTGTTTCAATTCCCTGTTAGAGCACATGCCCTGATTTCAGGCTCAGTCCCAGTATGGGGCATGCAGAAGGCAGACCATCGACATTTCTATCTCTCCATCTCTCTTCCTCTCTCTGAAGGCAATCAAAACATAAATAAACACACACACACACACACACACACACACACACACACACACACACAGAAAATTTCTGATTCTCATTGTAATGTGAATATCCTTATGTTTTTAGACTAAAGTTTTGGGAAGAAAGTAAAAGATGATGATGTCATAAATTAGTTCAAGAAAAATAATAGATAAAATTATAAAACAAACATGCCAAAATGTTAATTGGTAAATCTGGGTGAAGGCCATATAGGAATTCTTTGTTGGAAACTTGCTTTAAGTTTGAAAATTGTTTTAAATTACATCTTTTAAAAGGCAAGTAGAGCCCTAGATTGGTGGCTCAGTTGGTTGGAGCATCAGCCCTTCACCAAAAGGTTGCAGGTTTGATTCCTGATCAGGGCAAGTTTGGGAGACAACCGATTGACATTTCTCACATCAATCGCTCTCTCTCTCTCTCTCTCTCTCTCCCTCCCTCCCTCCCCTCTTACCTTCTCTCTCTCCCTCAAAATCAATCCTCAGGTGAAAATTTTTTTTAAAGGCTAGTAGAAAAATGTGAAAAGACAAGCCCACTGTGGGAGATGTTAATAATGGGAGAGGCTATTCATGTGGTAGGCGGCAGAGGTTATATGAGAATCTCTGTACCTCACTCTCAGTTATGATGTGAACTGCTCAGTTATGATGTGAAAAAACAAACAAACAGAAAATGTTAAGACAACCCAAAACTACTAAGAGATCTGTACTAGATTTATGACTGACAAAGAGTTAGTATCCAAAATATATGAGCTGCTACAAAGTAATGAGAAAAAGATAAACAACCTAATAGAAAAATGGGCAAAAAATATGAAAAGACATTTTACAGACAACAGAACATAAATAACCCACAAACATGTGAGAAGATGCTCAACCTTATTAGCATAATAGTAATACACATTACAATCATAATAAAATAGCATCTTATATTCACTACATTGACAAAAAATGAAATCTGGCAATACTACATTTCAAAGAAGATTTAGAATAATGGAGCTCTTAATATGTTGCTGGCAGGAATATAAAGTGGTGGAACCACTGTAGAGTGATTTAGCATGATCTCTTCAGCTGAAGATAAGATATATATATCCTTCAAGTCAGCTGTTCCCCTTCTGGGTATATTCATTCAGTCAGGAAAAAATTCTTGCACATGTACACAATGGATTATGTGCCACCATTGTTTGTAACAGTATTGTTTGTATTAGGCAAACCTGGCAACAATTCAAATGTCCCATAAATAAGGAATGGATATAGATTTTTATAATAATTATATAGCAGTGAAAATTAATGAGCGAGAGCTACAAGTATGTGGTGAAGCTCAAAACATAAACGAGAATGGTAAAAGGAAGTTACCAAAGAATACTTACACTACGATATCATTTAAATAAAATCCAAAATCATGAGAAACTAAAGTTTGTGGATACTGTAAAGAAAAGGAAAAGAATAATAAGTAGAAAATTCAGGGTAGTGGATACCTTAGGAGAAATGAAGGAAGGGGAATATGATCATTGGGGTCTTCAACAAAATTAGCAATGGTTTAATTTTTAATCTCGAAGGTGAGAATCTAACCACTTATTACATAATTCTTTATGCATTTTAGATGCATTTGTTATAATAGTATATAACAAAAAGTTTTCCGGCCCGGCTGGTGTTGCTCAGTGGTTGACCGTCGACCTATGAACCAGGAGGTCACAGTTCCGTTCGATCCCTGGTCAAGGCACATGCCTAGGTTGCAGGCTCAGTCCCCAGTACGGAGTGTGTATAAGGCAGCCCATCCATGATTCTCTCTCATCATGGATGTTTCTTTCCCTTCCTCTCTCTGAAATCAATTAAAATGTATTTCTTTTTTACAAAAAGGTTTTCAGGCTTGAATTTTCTTCTATTTGAGCAAATTCCAGGTACCCATGTGCATAGAAGTCCGTCCATTTTAGCTGTGCGGTTTCTGTACTATGGCTTTAACGTGGGGAGGCGTGGGCCAGAGAAAAAGGCCTCAGATGGACTCTCATAGCAAAGCCACCCAGAAAGCAAGCCTTCGCTGCCATAGGGGACCCGAAGCCTTGTGGGCTGGGAGACCAAGAAAAGAGACACTGGAGGGAGCTCTTTCACCACTCAGGTGCCTGTTGTGTCTCCTCTTCCTTTGGCGGCTGGACATGATGGGAAAGGCTGCGGCTTGGAAATTAGGAGACTGGAATGCCATTTCCAACTTTTCTGCTAACACTGTGTGGTCTCAGCCAAGTCATACCCCCTCTGTTTCTTTCTGCGTCTGTAAGATGCACCACAGAGCCTCCTCCAAGAAGCCTTTCAGAGAGGAAATTCCAGGATCAATCATTATAATAAATCATGCCTGGACTCATGAATCCTGGTGAATAGTGCCTGGTACTAAGGAAGCCCTAATAAATCCCAAGAGATCACAGTAACTCAGGATGCTCACCAGGGAGGTAAACAGGAAACTCCTTTCTTTAAAATGGATACATATAGCTATACCCATCATGCAAATAATAATCTACCTAAAGTGAGTTCGGTTAAATATTCTTAGTTGAAAACGAAAGCAAAGATGGGTTTTCTAAACAAATGGATATTTTCCCTATAGAAAGAGAACACTACTGCTCATAATTCAGTTTTATGAAAATAAATAAGTTTACCTTTCTTATCATCTTAGAATCATTGTAACCAGAGAGTTTGGTTTCACTAACTCTTCCTGATGTGCTTGCATTTCAAAGACTGGGTTCTATTATACAGAAAGAATCAGCATGTAATCAATGTGATAAAGACATGGATTATTATCATATTTAAGCAGATATACTAGGAGGTCAGTGGTTTTACAGAAAGTGTTGCATTCCTTGTAAATATGCTATTTAGCTCCCATTAGTACATGTCAAAGGTAAGAATGAAGGGTTTATTAAGTAGTCATCAAATATGTAATTTACTCTTCACATTGACCCAACTGAAATATACAACTATTGGGAATAAGGATGTTTTTCAATTAATTAAAGTATTATAGAGATGTTTAACATGCGGTCGCCTAAAATCTTTACATGCAACTCAAACCACACACTTAATGGTAGTCCTTTAATATACACTGAGCGGCCAGATTATTATGATCTATGAATGCATAATAATCTGGCCGCTCAGTGTGTGTGTGTGTGTGTGTGTGTGTGTGTGTATTAGAAACCTGACACGAAGATTTGTGATAGAATGGCTTTCCTTTCCCTGGCTGCCAGCACCACCTTTCCACTTTGGCCAGCCCCTTTCCACTCAGGCCCCAGAGCTGCCTCTTTCCACCCAACTCCACCTTCCCACACTGCCCAGAGGCCCTGAGAGACCAGGGGGTGAGGCAGAACGCCTGTGTCGTTGTCATGGCATCCTGCCCCCCACCCACACCCCTGTCATGCAGCGCCTGTGTATGCAAATTAACCACCATCTTTGTTGGGTTAATTTGCCTGTCACTCCTGATTGGCTGGTGGTATAGAGGAGGTATGGTTAATTTACATGTTTGTCTATTATTAGGTAAGATATATATATTAGAGGCCTGGTGCCTGAATTTGTGCATGGGTGGGGTCTGGCCAGCCTGGCCAGGGGGAGGGGACATGGGCAGTTGGCTAGCCTGCCTGCTGATTGAACTCCTGGTTGAGGGGTCAATTTGCATATTAGCCTTTTATTATAGGTTCTACACTGAGTGGCCAGATTAGTATGCATTCAGAGATCATCATAATCTGGCCACTCAGTATATATTCCCTTGATTCACTGGGTCTTCTGATTGTAGCAATCGGGGTAGGCCCTGCTTATGCACATTATAGGCCGACAAAGTATCTTGCCAACAACAGTATTTGAGACACAAGAGTAAAAATCCTATTGAAATTTTGGCAAAAGGACATTGAAACAGACCTCAGAATTGGAAGCAAAAAAGAATTATGAAACTTTCCTTCCCTTTCTTGTCCTTCTCTGGGATGTCATGTGTCCTGCACAAGAAGTGGGACAGAGGCAACATGAATGAGGGGTCAGAATACCTAGAGGCAAAGAAATGAAGGAGGAGAGGCTGTGTATATTGGGGTTCTTGCTGGCTGAAGAATGGCAGTGGGAGGGAAGGGGACAGCATGCAGGCTTCAGTGTGCCCTGTGTCCAAGGAAGAGAGACGGTGATGGGAGGCCACATGGAGGTGTTGCCATGTCCAGTGGTGGAGGAGGTGGTGCTGAGGGTCATGAGAGAAGGAGGTGGCTATTATGATTGGGAGACTGGTTACACTGAGGAAATTAGAAAGTGGAGCAAAATGCAAATCTATTGAGGGAAATAGGAGCCAGGTTTCTCACTGTCACAGAAGGGATTTACAGATTAGAAAGAAAGACAGATTAGAAAGAACACTGAAATATGGGATTGTAATTGAAGATCAATATGCACTTATGATTTTTAAGTTTATATAGAGAGATATATAAAAAGTTATGATGCATATGTGCAGGTGTGCATATACACACACATTTATTTTCTAGCTCTATCCACCCAGAGGACCTAGAAGCAATGACTTCCAGTAGCAATGAGCTCACTGAAGACCTACATCTTTTTTTAAAAATATGTTTTTTATTGATTCTAGGGAGAGAGGACGAGAGAGAGAGAGAGAGAGAGAGAGAGAGAGAGAGAGAGAGAGAGAGAGATCAGTTGCTTCCTGAATGCACCCTGGCTAACTGGGGACTGAACATGCAATCTGGGCATGTGCCTGGACTGGGAATTGAACTGGCAACCTCTCAGTGCACAGGGCAATGCTCAACCAACTGAGCCACACTGACCAGAGCTAGATCCTGGTTTTGAAATACCATCCTACAGGAAAAGTAAACACAGTCCTGTAGTAGACACCATCCAAGGTTCCTGGGGCAGAAAAAGCACCAGATGGTTCTGAAACATCTTTTGCACCAGAAATTCAGGACATGCTCAAGGAATGAGGAGGACATATCAAAAGGACACAGTACCCATATTGAAAAGGCTCCCACTGGCCAAATCTGGGACAATTTGAGCATTAAAGTATATAAAGATATCAAGACACAGTTCGTTTGATTAAAAAGAATCAATGAGTCCATACTAATATGACTGAATGAAAAAAAAACAAAGAACAAACAAATGAATAAATGAATGAATAAAATGGGGGAGGAAGGAAGGTCTTCCTTATATTGACTACCATCTAATAAATGGAGAGGGAAGAATAGAAATAGGAAGTCTCAATGGGCCATCGTTACAATAGAAGTTGACTCAAGCAGTCGTGTAGGGGAACTAGGGCTAATGGATGAGGTTTGAATAGGAGCACTATGTTAGTGTCATTGCAGAATATTTCCCCACAGAATACTGTTTGATTACAAATGGAAAAATAATGATGGTTTTATGGAGAAACCTGACAGACACCAACCTCTCCAGGTGATTAAGGTTAATGTTACCAGCGGTGGAACGGCGTGGCATTGCTACCTGGTGTGATGCTCTGAGAAGAGCACAGCATCAATTCTGAGGATTTCCTGCCCAGAGAACATGGACTCTATGAATAGTCAAAATGAAAAATCAGGCAGAAAAGTAGCCCTACAGGAGGAAAGGAGTGTACTCTTTTAAATAGTCAAGGATGCCTTAGCTGGGTTGGGCTCAGTAATTAGAGCATCAGCCTGGCAACTGAAGGGTTTGATTGGGTCAAGGGCACATTCTCCAGGTTGTGGGCTTGATCCACAGCAGCCACTCAATGATTCTTTCTCATCATTGATGTTTCTATCTCTCTCTTCCTCTCTTTCTCTCTCTCCCTTCCTTTCTGAAATAAATTTTTGAAAACATTTTTTAATGGTCAAGAACATGAATGCCAGGGAAACAGGGAGGCACTGTTGCTCGAAATTGAAGGAGAATGAAGATCCCTGACAACCAAAGGCAACATGTGCTCCAGGACTAGTCGTGGACTAGAAGGCAAAGCCGTTATGGGAGAGTTGATGATATTTGAATGAGATCTGAATATTGGATGCTAACACTAAATCAATGTGAATTCCTTATTTGGAGTGTTATTCCGTGTATATGTAGGAAACTGTCCTTGTGAGGTAGGCAGAATACATGCCAGAGAACTGAGGGGCTTCATGCCTACATTTGAGTTTATTCTCAAATCATTCAGAAAGACACAGTACACACACACACACACACACACACACACACACACACACACACACACACTTTCTCTCTCTCACACACACACATACACACAGCAAATGTGGTAAAAGGTAACAATTAAATGGGTAAAAAGAATATGGGAATTCTTTGTTCTATTACTTGCAACTTTTTCTAAGTATGTGGTTTTTTAAACGTTTAAAGAGGCAAAGGAAAGAAGAATTTAAGTATCAGACTAAGAAAGGAGTCCTATTTACAGAGAGGGCACATATGACTTTTTTTAAAAAGCTTGGTCTGCTTCACTAAATGCACAGCATTTTCAGAGAATAATCTTTAATTGCATCTGTATATTTAATTATATAAATATATCAGTAAGCACTCTGATAAACCACAGTCTGTAGAGTTCAATACTAAAAATTTAGCTTCCATTATATTATTGTTCGCTTAAATACACTGCTTTGTATTGCAGATGACTAAATACCATGCTTTTTATATACTAGGAATATTAATGTTAGTAATAGTTCCTATTTGTACTTTTGACAGCTCTTACTATGTGCCATTACTACTCTATTTTACATACTTTAACTTAATCCTCATAACACGTTATGAAGTAGAGACTATTATTACGCTTATTTATAGATGAGGAGCTAGAGATAGAGAGGTCAAGTGTCTTGTCCAAGTTAATGGCAGAGCTGGAATTTGAACCTAAGTAGCCTGTCTCTAGAGCCCCAATTAAAAAAAAAAGTTATATTTTTATTGATTTCAGAGGGAAAGGAAGAGGGAAAGAGAGAGAGAAATATTAATGATGAGAGAGAATCACTGATTGGCAGCCTCCTGCACACCCCACAATGGGGATTGAGCCCATAACCTAGGCATATGCCCTGACCAGGAATTGAACCCTGACCTCTTTGTTCATAGATCGGTGTCCAACCACTGAGTCACGCCAACCAGGCTAGAGTCCATATCTTTGATACACATATTCGGTGTTTCAAGAGCTCATTTTTAAGTTTCTTCAGGACAGGAACAAGAAGGTCTAGCACAATGCCCTTTATTTCATAAATAGGTGTCCACTCACAGGCTGGAAGCTCTGTTGCAATCCTTCCATGGATGGTCATCAATTCACTATAACCTAAGCATTGTCTCTCAAGAGAATACATTAAGGCATGTCCAAAAGACAAAAGAGATGATACAGAATAAGTAACCAGAAAAAGGAATATCATCAACATCAATATAGGACAAAAGTTCCTTTCAGTTCATCCAACAGGGAGTGAGTAACCACACACACACACACACACACACACACACACACACACACACACACCTGGCTTTGCATTAAATGGAGAGGGTCAGAGATGTGGTTTACCATCAACACAACCTAGAGCAAAAGCTCTTGGACAGACGGTGGGAATAGGGGCTGATAGAAAAGGCAGATTCCTAGCACCAGACCCACAGAAAACATGGCCACATGAGGAATGAGTATTCCAGGTTGGGAGAACAGAATGAACATTAGAAAGAGCATGTCTTGTCTTGGGATGAGTAAGGAAACATCCAGACAGGGCCAGGAGCACCCCTCCAGAGCTCTGCATGCAGCAGCCCCCTGCAGACGGGTATGTGCATGCAAACACTTCAGTCCTTGGAACCACGCCCAAACCCAGGATGACTCCACTGGTTTGCCAGGACAATTCTGCTTTATTCCTGTCATCCCGGCACCCATTATGGTTAGTGTCCCTTTTCACTTTCAAAAGCATTCTGTTTGTAGTGATAAATGACATACATGGTCATCCAAGCAAACCTTACTTTGTGCAGCCTGACATAGTACATCCTTCTGCCTTCCTGAATCCCATCTCTCCTCTTTAGAGGTTTAGGAACATGACTTACACATATTGGCTTCATTCCCTATTCCATAGATGGAAACTTAACACTATGCTCAAATCTATCTGATGAGAAAATCCCCAATTAAAAAAAAATGACTTAGCTTTCTAAGTGGCCTTAATCACCAAATCAAATAGGCTGCATATGTAATTTAATAAAATATACATGTATACCTAGCTCAGTTGGGCATTGTCCTGTGCACCAAAAGGTTCCCAGAGGGCCTGCGTGGAAGGGTATATTCGGAGTCACCACACAGAGGTGGTAAGTGAATGAGATGACCCCAGGGAGCGATGCAGACCAGGAAGTGGCTGATTCCTGGCCAGGCACGGCCACAGTTGCGGGCTTGATGCCCAGTAGGGGGCGGGCAGGAGGCAGCCAATCAATGTTTCTCTCTCACATAGATGTTTCTCTCCCTCTCCCTCTCCCTTTCTCTCTCTCTCAAAAACTCAATTAAAAATATTTTTAAAATAAATAAAACACACGTACGTGTTAAAAAGTACCCAGAAATTGGCATAATTCACATCTCAAAGTGATTTATATTTCACTAGAAACCTACTGAAATGAGAGGAAAATATGTGTTCATTGATGTTTCCAAGAAATGTATAACACACCTTTCCGGGTACTTAGAGAACTGTTAGGTACGGACCAATGCTCTTAAGTAATTAAAGTCTATGGTGCCAGACAAGTGTCTCAATAAACACACATTCTACTACCTTTTAACATGGAAATTTAAATGCTTATTTACATTCACTTTCGGATTTAAAATTGAACAGATGTCTTTCGGCTCTTCTGAGAATCAAAATGGCTTATATAATCCTTCAGATCAAAACATTTTATGCCATCACAAACTTTCCATTTAATTCTATTGCCAATTCAAAATATTGATGTGGTTTTATTTCAGGTTTACATAAAGCAACGCCTGAAGGGCATTGGCCCCACCTGCTGCATTTTAAATACTTAGGTTGCTTTTTCTTCTGTAAATGTCTTGGCAGGAACTAGGCTAAAGGGTTTTCTGCAGAAACAAAGTCCATGTGAAAGATTTAAGAAATATCTTTTAGAAAGTTTGCTATCAGAATACTTCATCAAAAGTGAATTAGGTTCAGATGGAAAGCTAAAGTAACGACTTACTCCAGGAATGTTTACCTGGGGTTTCTTTCATTTATTTAAACTCAACAAGTATTTTAAACATTAGACCATATTTTCAAACTAGCCTCTGTGCCACTGGAGCTGTTTGGTAGACTTGATAAAGTGATCTTTGGGCTCCTGGTATGTGCAAAGCCCTGTGACAGCAACTGAATGAGATAACATGCAATTTTAACGGGATGCATGGGAGTGGCCTTTGAGACATTGCTTAAGTGATCACAGAACTGTAACTGGAAGATAGATGGGGTGGGTGAAAGCATAAGAATTCTAGGCATAAAGAATGGTTGAGGCAAAGGTGCATGGGGAGAGGTGTGAGAGGCAGAGAAACAAGGTAAGTGGGCATTGGGTGGATGGTGAGGCAGATAGATAGATGTACAGGAGATCCTGGTGTCTCTTCCTGCTGTTCAGCAAGTTTCCAGGCAAATGAAAGACATGATTCAATCTCTGTTTGTAGATCTGAACTGGCATTGGTAAAGGTTGGAGGCAGAGACCAATTAGGAGGGTATTGCTAGTGTTTGAATTAATAAACAAACCCCAACAGAATATGGGTGCAAGCTGGGAAAGCAGCAGTGGGAAGAGAAAGGAGGGGTAGATTTTTGAAACCTGTAATTCAAATCCATAGGACTTGGCAGCTGTTTTTATGTGAGGAGCTAGGGGAAATGGGCCTTTCAAGGTAGCGATGTGACTTCGAGCCTGGAGCGTGGGAAGGAGGTGGAACCATCAAGATAAACGGAGGCCACAAAGGCAGGTGGTGCTGGAGTGAGGTCCTGGGGTGACCACAGGAGATTGAAAAATCCGTAATTATAAATGAGTGTCTGTGGCCCTGGCTGGTGTGGCTTAGTTGGTGGGAGCACTGTCTCATGCACCAAAGGGTCATAGGTTTGATTCCTGGTCAGGGCACATGCCCAGGTTATGGGTTCAATCCCCTGTTGGGGCACGTACCAGAAGCAACCCATCAATGTTTCTTTCTCACATCAATGTTTCTCTCTCTCTCTCTCCCCTGCTCTCTAAAACCAATAGAAACATGCCCCGGGTGAGGGTGATAATAAGTAAGTAAATAAATAAGCATTTGTTGAATGAACGCAGAAAGGAGGGAAGGAGCTTTTGAGGAGGCAGGCCTGTGGCTCAGGAGAGAGGGCCTGCATGGAGGGTATCTGTGGAGTCACAACACAGAGGTGGTAAGTGATGAGATGACTCCAGGGAGCGATGCAGAGCAGGAAGAGAAGTGGCTGAAGACAGAGACCTCAGGGACAACGTGCAGTCAGGGCCCAGAAGACAGAGTGAGAGTGGACACAGGCAGGGGGCAGAGTCCAGAACCTAGAGAGAGCAGAGTTGCCGACATGGAAGGAGGCAGGTGTCTCTAAATAAAGAGGGACCCAGCAAAATCACTAGCGTTGCTATCTTGGAGTTTAGGGATTGAGTGAAAGCATTATGTGCCGTGTTCTATGCTAAGAGCTTCACCTGCCTTTCCCTCACCCTCACCGTTGGAGGTAGGTCCTGCTAACTAAACTGGGAGAAGAGGTTCAGGTCCATGCAGTGACCCCCCCTCCTCCCCAGCATCACACAGCTGGCAGGTGAAAGGGCACCCGAAACCTGTTCGTCTCACACACTTGGCCAAGAGCTCCAATACGGCAGCGAGGGTAAGAGCCAGATCTGAGCGTCTGGCAAGAGAAGGGGACAGACCCTCACATGTGTTCTGTGTTCTGCTCCCTGTGGGTCTGGGACTG
Source organism: Lasiurus borealis (assembly GCA_004026805.1). Lineage (NCBI taxonomy): Eukaryota > Metazoa > Chordata > Mammalia > Chiroptera > Vespertilionidae > Lasiurus > Lasiurus borealis. Next base: position 15,439 of record PVJN01007908.1, on the reverse strand, counting down.
TGCTGGATGCTCTGTGAATGCAGACCACAGGTGGTGAGCACAGAGAGCGGGCAGGCAGCTGGGGAGGAGAACGGGGCGCTGCTCTTTCAGAGAGGGGCTGTTACTCTGGGGCCTGCGCTGGAACCTGGTCATAGATGCACAAAACAGAAACCTGCCTTCCAACGAGCTCCTTTAAACTACATTTTCCTTCCAGGGGAAACAGGCTGTCTCTTACATTTACTGCGAGTACAAGTATCCAGGCATTCCAATGGTACATACTTTTTTGGGTACCTTCTTTTTTCCTGATGAGAGTACGATATTTCCTTTGAAAACGATAATGCCCCTCAGCTCTGAATCATGGGAAACAAAAGGAAAATAGGCCATGAGGACATAGGAGCCAGCCACGAAAATCAGCAAGCAGGGAATTCTGTTCATCCCGGGCCAGAAGAGAGCTGCGAGGGAAGACGATTCGCTTAGTCCTGAGGGAGAGAGCATCTGTGCAGTGGTCTTTGTGGAACTCACTCAGGCCTTCCCCTGGAGACATGGGGGCCCCTGTCATGGAAGCTGTGGTGTTGGGGGGCCTCCGAGAGTAATGCATGCTGAGCCCGAGTGGGCTGCTCCGTGGACCATTGCTTGCAGTCCAGCCATTGCCCCTTGAAGCCTGGCATATCTCTGAATGTCAGCCTAGGCCAGGAGAAGTCCTTCTTCTGTATCCAGAGAGGCACCCAAGAGAGGGAAGGCCAGACCGGTGCTCAGGCGTCACCGGCAGGGGAACTGCCCAGGCAGAAAGGTTGTTGTAGATCAGCCCTCTCCTCGGGCTGTGAGGAAGCTGTTTGATAAGCGTGGAGCAATCGCTGCTCTTGAATGTCAGGGAGCTTTTCATGGAGGGATTTTAAATGAGCTCCCAAGTCAGAAACATTTGAGAAGGTTGGAAAAAAAAGGGTAGATCAGGGAGCTGTGCTCACCCAGTGCCAAAACAATGAATGAAAATGAGAAGAATCGAATCCACCCATTGTTGGGATATCCTAAAACTGCTGCCCCTCCCTGCTACCCCAGGACTAGGTATTTCTGTGACGTGCTCAAGGCTGAATCTCCACAGGACCCCCTTAGTTCCATGTCAAGCCCTCTATTCCAATGGCACCAGGATCTTTGAGACCCCTCCAATGAGCAAGTTCAAATGTCTGATCCAAGCCGGCTTCTGGGAAGCAGGTTTTTGTCTTGTACCCACCACTGGCCAGTGACAGCCTGAGCCGCGTGACAAAGCTAGGACTGAAGCAGAACTCCCACCTCTGGCTTGATTGCCCATGAAGAGCTAGCATCAGGTGGACACAGCACAAAGCAATGCAAAGCTTAAATGGGAGGGCCCATTTTCTTCCGGCCCTAGCGTGATGGCCCCGTGGTGGGGGCTGTGTGGAGGCCTGCGTGCTGGGACCCAGGGCGGCTTGGACAGGGACTATGGCAGCATTGACCCGCAGTCCTCAGCCTCACGAGCAGTGAGTGCACATGCTCTCCTCCCTGGAATCTCCCTGGCACTGCTTTCATCGGAGGGCTGGTCTCGTCCCTTCAGCTCTTTTCCAGGCAGGGAAACAGAGGCAGCGCCAGGGCTGGGACAGGACTGTGAAAGCATCCCACATCCAGAAAGGGTCTGGGACAGCCCTTGCCCTGAGATACCCCCAGGCTAACTGTCTTGCTGTCCTCGCTACACCAGGCCAGCCATTCCAGACTCTTTGGGTCGGCTCAGTACCCATGCCACCTTTAATACCATTGCAGGGCATGTTTAGAGGGCCTCAGGCACTTATAATGTTTGTTGAACTATTAATTTGAACTACATGAAATTGCCATGGCAAGGTGGGGGGAGATGTAAATCAAACATGGTAAAAAAATATAATGTGTCTATTCTCACAATAGAAATTGTGAGGGAGCCAAGACCGGTTTGGCTCAGTGCATAGAGCGTCGGCTTGCGGACTGAAAGGTCCCGGGTTCGATTCTGGTCGGGGGCATGTACCTTGCTTGCGGGCACATCTCCAGTGTGGGGCGTGCAGGAGGCGGCTGATCGATCTCTCTCTCTCATCGATGTTTCTGACTTTCTATTCCTCTCCCTTCCTCTCTGTGAAAAATCAATAAAATATATATTTAAAAAAAAAAAAAGAAATTGTGAGGGAAAAAATAGGGTATGTGGTGGCAAGAGCACACTTATGACAGTCAGACCTGGGTTCAAATCTCACTTCTATATCACTTTCATTCAACAAACATATACTGAATTCCTGCTATGGGCATGGACCTGCCCTGGCAGCTGGACATGTAGTGCTGACGACAACAGATGGGCCTTGCTTTTCATGGCCCCGTGAGTGGAGGCTTATCTTCTGGGGCCACTTTCTAGCTCTATGATACTGGGCCCATGACTTGGCCTCTCTGAACTTCAGCGAAGTGTTGTGAAGATTAAATGAGATCATGCAAATTAGACTGGAAATGCATTGGTGGTCTTTAATAAATGGTACTTCCTATTATTTTACTGTGGCTCATAGAGAACTCCTAACAAATATTTATTGAATGAAAGAGCTTTGGGATGTACTGTGGCAATCTTTAAGTCTACCCCCTAGGAGCCTAAACTAGATGCCCTCACAGGTGAAAGGTGCACCTGGGCAGGGGCCACTATAGGGGAAGCTCTTACATCTCAGAGATCACCACTCCCCACCCACCTGGGACCGGGCAGAGACCAGCTGTGGTCAGCTCCCATGAAGTCAGAGGGCAGTAGGCATAGGGAGGGAGGGTCTGGTTCATCTTTCTTAATGTATGTGAAATCGTTTAATTCAAAGAAAATAATTATCAGATTTATTGACTGAGGCAAAGCAGAGGCTGAGACCTCAAAGGAGACCTGGAAATTATCTGTAAGATCTTCTGGTTTTAGAAATCAAAGAGATTTGCCACTCAACTGGGTCTCTGGCGTGAATATATACACGGAGTGAAGCATTCCCTTTGCAGCCCAGGGGCCTATGTCCAGGCTTTGTTGCAAACAGGCCCCATGTGGCTATTTCATTCATGCTGTTAAAAGTTGTGTAAGTCACTGAAACCGGTTTGGCTCAGTGAATAGAGCGTAAGCCTGTGGACTGAAAGGTCCCAGGTTCGATTCCAGTCAAGGGCATGTACCTTGGTTGCGGGCACATCCCGAGTAGAGGGTGTGCAGAAGGCAACTGATGGATGTTTCTAACTCTGTATTCCTCTCCCTTCCTCTCTGTAAAATAATCAATAAAATATATATATTTTAAAAAGTTGCATAAGTCATGCTGGACAAGGAGATAATAAGTGCAAAGTTGCCCTAGCCGGTGTGGCCTTGGCTCAGTGGATAGAGTGTTGGCCTGCAGACCAAATAGTCCCAGGTTCAACTGCAGCCAAGGGCACATGCCCAGGTTGTGGGCTTGATCCCCAGTAGGAGTGTGCAGGAGACAGTTAATCAATGATTCTCTCTCATCAATGATGTTTCTCTCTCTCCCTCTCCCTTCCTCTCTGAAATCAATAAAAATATATTAAAAAATAATAATAAATGCAAAGTTGCTATCGAGCAGTATAGCCTCTAATGGTACCTTTCCTGTCTTCATAGTCTTGAGTTCTGTGCTGCTTTCCCGGTCCATTCATCATAGGTGATGCCCAGGGAGGTGAGACCAACAATTGCATTAACTTGTTTTCATACAATTTTCTGGTGGAAGCTGAGGAAGAATGTGGAGAGTAGATTAAGTTGTTCTGTTTGTATATGGGCTATTACTGAGTTCAAGGTATTTCACCACTCAGATCCTTATTCTTTTTATTTAATACTAGTAGCCCTGCACACAAATCCATGCACTGTAGCTCCCCCTGCCCCCACCCCCTTCTAGCTTGCTGCCCTGTCGCCCCCCGCTTGTAGTTCACTACCCCACCCTCCTGCAGATCCGTGATCTGGTCATTACATGATTGGTCCTTATGCCTCAGGGCGTAGTGGATAATTAGCATATTCCTCTCTTATTATATAGGAAGTTTTTACTGATTTCAGAGAGGAAGGGAGAGGGAGAGAGAAAGTGAAACATCAATGATGAAAATCATTGATCAGCTGCCTTCTGCACGCCCCACACTGGGGATCAAGCCTGCAACCAAGGCATGTGCCCTGACATGGAACACAACCATGACCTCCTGGTTCCTAGATTGAGGCTTAACCCCTGAGCCATGCCAGTCAGGCTCAGATCCTTACTCTTATACTTACATTATTAACTGTATTTCACAATGAGGTGGATCTCACAGCTACTCAACTTACTCTGTCTCTTCCACAAACACTTCAGGTGAAACCTCTATGAGTTAGCCATAGAGTCAGGCATTGGATACATCTGAGAAGACTGACAGTTGTAATTCTGTCTATGGGGACTATGAACAATACATACATAAATAGTTAGCACAGTGCACATACTATGAATGAAAAAGAACCCAGGGTGATATAATCAGAATAACTGGGAGGCCGAAACCGGTTTGGCTCAGTGGATAGAGCATCGGCCTGTGGACTGAAAGGTCCCAGGCTCGATTCCGATCAAGGGCATGTACCTTGGTTTCAGGCACATCCCCAGTGGAGGGTGTGCAGGAGGCAGCTGATTGATGTTTCTGACTCTCCATCCCTCTCCCTTCCTCTCTATAAAAAATCAATAAAATATATTTTTAAAAAAGAATAACTGGGGGAAAGAAGGCATATGTAGTCCTATTTGTAATACTTTAAACAATAAAATAAAATTTAAAAAAATAAATTAAATAAGCCAAATTAAAAAAAAAAAGAGTAACTGGGGGAGAAGAGATTTTTTTTCTGTCTGACTCCATATTACTAATCTATATGAAGTATCTGAATGTATTTATCACCTCTTCCCTTCTTTAGGGTTTTTCTGCTTTTTTTAATTTTACTATTTCTAGTTTAATGATTTTATTGCATACATTTCTCCTACTAAAAATAAATTTAAATCTTCGAGGTAGTCTATGAGTCATAGTCTCTTATATTTGCTGCATACATACTGAGAATACATACATAGAATTGGGCCAGGTGAAAATCCAAGCTTATTAAGTTCATACTGTAATTCACAGTCACTCAGATATTTCACGTTCACCATGGTGATGGAAGCTTGGCCTCTTTTCTGATAGCAAGATCTCTGGAAGAGTAAAACATTAAGTTCATTAAGACAGCCTTACAAGGAAGAACTAAAATGTCACTAGTCTACCGATGTATATCCAAACTTAGCTCCCCAATCTTGGAGGTGCAAAAGCAATAAAGAAAAAAAAACACACCATTTTTTGCTGTTTTGGCCACAAATCCATTTCAGATTTGTTTGCCTTGATGCAAAGCTTTGGATGGGTGTCACTTTCCCCCATATTGGGGTTCAATTATTTCTAACTTTTCTACTCAACTAATGTGAGAAAATCTTCTGCCCAAAATGAACGAATGAACACATATTTCTATTACTGCTTAGGAACTGAGAAAGACTCAAATTCTAAGAAGATAAGAAGTTAATTAAATATGAAAGAGCTGAGAGCGATTTTTTAGTGAGTTAAATAGAAGTTATTTATCCCTGCCCGCCTTTTGATGAGAGTACAGAGAGTACAGAGCATTCAGATATTGCAAACAGTAGTAGTTTCCACACTTGTAATTTAACTCTGAATGTAACAAGAGGGTCGTTTTTAATTAACCGCCAGCAGACTCTGTAATTGCTGAATTGGCATTTGAAAAAGTCAGCTGTTCATTCGCTCGCACATGAATTGATTTATATAGATTTATCCAAGTCTCAATATGGCTTCCCTAACCTGCACAGCCTCCCGTTCGACCAGTGTTATCCAGTTGATCCCTCTATCCACCCAAACTGGCCCCTCCACCCACTTAACAAAATCCTAACAGGCAGACCCATTTGTCAAACCTTTTACCAGAGATTTTTAATTTAGGGGGTTATTTATTGTACCTCGTTTCTATCATGTTTCCAGGCTTTTTAATATCACAGTGAAAATGACTTCAAGACAATTACTCAGCATTGGAAGATCTGGACCAATTTTAAGTAATGACTTTGCCTTTATTGGTGATCAGTCAATGTCCAATTAGGAAGAACATTGTACACAGCTAGGAAAAGCTGTGAATTGTCATGCATACCAAGGTTGTTTGAGAACTCCTAGCTTAACAGGTCTCCACTTTTAAAGCTATACTCAGGCCAGGGTCACACAGGTGTTTAGTAAATGTGTTCCCCTCTTTTCTGTATATTTGAGAGGCTGAATTAACACTTTTAGGCCACTAGTAAGTATCCTAATGTTAGGAAGGAAAAGGACAATGCGCTTCCATTTTTTATTTTTTACTGGAAGCTAGCTTAGGCAGATCCTGTGACATTTCCCCCAGAGAACAGCTGTCTGTTGTTTCACCACCTTCCCAAAAATAACTTCCAAAAGAGCCCTCATCAATTTCAAGTGACACTAGACAATTGCCTAGAGGGAACACACATATGGAAGAGAAATATTCAAATGGGATTCAATTGGATGATTAATTCACTTACCCCTTTACATGGTTGTCTGAAGTCTGTGCAGTTGGGTTGGTTACTGAAGCTGGGTGAGTTTCACCCAAGGGTTCCCACTAGCAACCAACCCCTTTTTGCCTGTTGGATATTATGACAATCATAATACTGACAGTGTGACATCAATAACCTCCTTAGCAACAGACTGATGTGCAGGTCTGAGGATTAATTTAACCTAGGTTCAAACAGAGGCGGCACTGGTTGACTTCATAGGCTAACTGCCATGGTAAAATGTCAAGGAACGCAGGGGCAGTTATCAGCATGCACAGGAAGTGAGGAGAAGGAGCTGCCACCAAACCAAATGCTGCCAAGAAACTGGGAAGATAAAGAAGAAATCAAATGTCAAGCATCTAGGCCATCATAAGACCCACAGTAGCAGATGGGTAGTTTGGCCATATCCTCTAGGGAAAATGAGAAAATGAAGGAAACCAATATTAACTTGTTAAGGAGTTGCTCATTAAAAAATAAGGATCCAGATAGAGTGCAGATAAATAGAACGTTGCAGAATGTTGATGGTTTTGGCCTTTTCAAAGCACACTCGTATCTCGTTTCATCCTCAGCACACTCCTGTGACAACACCGGGACAGACAGCATCTTCGTTGCAGGAGACCAGTTCTTGTTGTTGCTTTAGTTTCTTTAAGGAAAGATTCCCTTAGACTCTGAGCTTGAGTTTGCTGAGACAATCATGCAAGACAAATTAGGATGAAACAATTATGCAAGACAAAATGTAACTTTGGGGAAACACATGCCTTAATTAAATACCAGAGATCGGAAGGAGTCACCTGAAAGGGGTTAGGGGTACAGTGGAGCCAAATCCCAACCTGTATCTTTCCAGCTGGGTGATGATGCCAAGTAGGGGAAGTTACTAAACTCATTGTCTCCTTTGCTTCATCTGCAATGGGGATGACAGGGGTACCCACCTCACAGGGCTGTTACGTGCATTAATGAGTTCTAGTATACAGTAAGCACTAATTATTCATGTACTCCAGCCTCGGAGAGATTCTACATCCAGCCTCTTCTTCAGGGGGCTCCATTCTGTTTACACTTACCCATGGGACCCTATCATGTCTATACTTTCCTGATGCTGGGAAAGGACTGGGCACCTTTGGGAGTGCTTGAGTGATCCAAGCTGAGGCTCTGTGGTAGGCCATTAGACAGACATGAGCAGAGCAAGGATAATGGGCCAAGTACAGAAAGTGGAGAACCCCTAGTGGAAGGCCCCTGGTGCCCAGCAATGGGCAAAACTGGGAAAACAAGACGCCCCCTCCCCCAACCCTGAAAGAACACACCTGGAAAGCTGCTGGATATTCTGAGAGCTCCAGACAAATACTCTCAGGTCGAAGGACCCAGGGTGGTCTCTCTCTCAAGAGCACACCCTCACCTTTCTCTTTCTCCTCCTCTTCCTCCCCCACCCACTTTCCCTCTCCTCCTCTTCCTCCCCCATTCAATCCCAGTAGAAGCTGTCCCATTGCATGACCTTTACCTCTTTCACTCCTATGCTCTAAGGGTCCTTCGTTTGCCTCTGTGACTTGTTTCCTGCACCCATTTCTTCTACCACTAACTTCTTCCACCTCTGTGGCTTTCTAAATAAACTCTCCCTTATAGTTTGAGCCTTGCCTCAGAACTCAAGTACTGAGGTTGCTGAACCGAGGTCCGGTTTGACTCCATCGGTCTAACACCTGATGCCATTCCGTTGCCAACAGTGCCAAGAGCCATGGCTCAGTTTCCAAACAAACATGTAATACATGCATTTGCAACATCCATTTGAAAGTTTGCACATTTGTTTCAATCAAAGCAAATAAATGATAGGCTTGGGTTGTTAGGATGCACAAGCATTTTGTTTACATTTCCCAGAACTGCTTTATACAAAAAAAGCAGACAGCAGGTGGAACCCCTTCCGTTTAAGCAGTTAAAATATTGGAATAAAACAGGCATTTCTAAAATAATTTTTGGTCAGACCTCTGGGGATTAATTATAACAAGCAAGGTTGACAAAGGATTTAAACAAATGCTCTCACTGGGTGGAGCCCTCCATTATGTGCAAACTATTCTGTCTGAGGTAATTCTCTTACAGATCCCCCACCAGCATATCCATGGCTCTACTCTCATCATTATTCTGTTTAAGAATCCCTGTACTCTGCCTAACTGGCATGGCTCAGTGGATGAGCGTTGACCTATGAACCAGGAAGTCCAGGTTCTGTTTCTGGTCTGGGCCCATTGTGGCATGTGCAGGAGGCAGCCGATTAATGATTCTCTCTCACTGATGTTTCCCTCTCTCTCCCATCTCCCTTCCTCTCTGAAATCAATAAAAAAAATTTTTTTAAGGATTCCTGGTCTCTGCAGAATGCTGAAATATTCAGTTTTGATGTTTACAGCCCCCATTTCCCTTGGTTGTACCTGTGAAGCATTGGGCATTATTAGCTTGTTTTTTATTTCCTCCATGGCTGCAAACATATTTTATTCCAGTTCTTGAGGGAAGTTTTAATTGCCAATCGACTAGGTATTCAACATGATAAGGTATCTAAACCCCGAGAGCTTCCTCCTTTCATTAAAATGTGGATCCAATTTCTTTTCCCTTAATGCCACATGCTGTTATTAAACTGAAATAACGGAAATAGTAAAAGCCAGATGTCACTTCAGTCTCAGGTCTGATGCGGGGCACAATTTCCTCTCCTCAAGTTCAATCTGCTGTTATTTACCAACCCCATCCTTTGGAAGAATGCACAATTTAAATGTAAATGCAATTTACATAGGGGAGCAGATAGTAGATTTGCAGTTTCAATTGCCAAAGAACCATTTGCAAAGGGGGAAATCAGCTAGAGCAAAGATCAGCAGCTGTCAGGCTGCAGTCCCATCACTTGCCATTCTCCTATGACTTTCCTCCTGAAGCCACCTGCCTCCGAGCCTCAGCCAGGCAGGCAAAAGGAAGTGGAGAACTCCGGCATCTTCCCAGATTTTTCAAGGAGCATTGACTATTGACTGGGGAGAAAAGAGAAAGTTTGGGTTTCAATGAGCTAATCTGGTTGGTATCCTTGTTAAATCATTAACTGACCAATGTCTTTCAAGAAATATTGATTGTCTGGCTGGTGTGGCTCAGGGGTTGAGCACCAATCCAGGAACCAGGAGTTCATGGTTCGATTCTCATTCAGGGCATAAGCCTGGGTTGCAGGCTCGATCCCAGTAGAGGCTGTACAGGAAGCAGTGGATTAGTGATTCTCTCTCATCTCTCTCTCTCTCTCTTTCCCTTCTCTCTCTGAAATCAACAAGAAACATACTTTAAAAATAAAATCAATAAAAACATTTTTTAAACAAGAAATATTGATTGATCCTCTCCTGTGGAGCAGACATTATAGTTGGCCTAAATTAGGGAGAAGTAGAAGAGAATACAGTACAAAGATGCAAAAGCTATAGTCCTTTTAAGGAGCTTATTGTCTCCTTAAAGAGAAAAGAAAACAAATAATTACAAGAAAATAAGCTGTTAACAGGAGCCCAGAACTGGAAGCCCATAGGTTTGAAGGTTTCCTGTAGGCTGAGACTTCCAGAACCGGCAATGGTTTGCCCTATAACAGGGGGCTTGGGACAGCCATTCTAGGAGTGTGGTAAGTAAGAGAGGAAATGGGCCAGGTGAGTAGGTTGGGGCCATTTGGGGAAGGATTATGCTAAGGATCCTCCAGGCACGTTTGAAGGTATATGAGCGGGACATGACATAATTAAAAATATATGTCTGACACTGGGTGGAGAATTTGTTTATACATTTGATACAATTGAGGCTTGATTCTGAATGGAGAATGAGTTGGTAAGACAGAGTCTGGAAGCTACTTGGGGACATTATTACCCAGTCTACAAAAGAGTGGTTTCAGACTTGGACCGGACCAGTTTGGAGAAGGACTGGAGAGGAAGACACACGATTCATGAGTGATTTAGGAGCTGGAATAGCCAGGCCAGGATGCCTGATTAGATGGTTCCTCTTTACTTCACTTGCACAGGCCCCACCGCGCTCTAAATCTTTTGTCTTAGCCATGAGCCTGCTTACACCAGGAACCATATGGAGTTTGGTCTACACAGCACTGACCCTTAAAAAATTATTCTGCCTTCCTCCAGTCAGCCCTTGATTGTGCACACTATTTGAAGGCAGCAGCAATGCAAACAATCCATAGCACTCCTCTATTTGGCTCTGGAATTAATTACACTTCTTAGAGCAAATCTGCCTTCTTAATTAATCTTTCTTAGGCTAATATTAAAATTAACTAATATTCTCTGAGCCCATGACAGCTGGGCAGGGGAATGAGGGAGCAGAGGAGGGCAGGGTAAAGCCACTTCACGTTACAGTTCAGTGTGGATCATCCATGGAGGCCACGATGGAGCTGGGTCTGGCCCATGGAGAGGTGGCTGTATAACTAGAAACTCAGATCCCTTGGGAGTTCAGTTACTGAGCACCTGCTATATACCAAGCACCCTGCTCAGACTGAAGAGAAGATAAATAAAGCAGAGTATCTGCTCTCAAGGAGCCACCCATATAATGTGGACAATGGATGAGTGAGCAGATAGTTTAATCAAATGCAGTGAGGGTTCTGGCAGAAACTTCTCCTTATGAGACTAAGGCATGGCCCTGGCCGGTGTGGCTCAGTTGGTTGGGTGTTGACCTGTGTAAAGAAATGTTGCCAGTTCAATTTTTGGTCAGGGTACATGCCCAAGTTTCAAACTCAATTCTTGATCGGGGGCACGTAGGGGACAGACCTGAAGAGCAAGTAGGGTCTGAATAGGCAGGAAGCAGGAAGAAGGAGGAGGGCATTCTAGTCAAGGGACACATCATGAACAAAGGCTTGGAGAGGGAGGAATTGGGACCAGTCTAGGCTTTTGCAAAGGGTTTACTTTAGATAAGTGGATGGATTGAGCCAGGAGCCCCAGGATTTCCTAGGTCCCTCTACCTCCAGAAGCCTCCCATTCTGAGACCCTCTGATGCCAATGATGGCTTGCACGTTCCCACCACCACCACCACCACCATCAACAACAACCAGGCCTCTGACAGAAGGTGCTCATGGATAACAGCAAAGCCATCAGGAAGACTACTCTGACCTGCAAGGCAAGATGCATTATGGGTGGGGTGCCAGCAGGGAGGCAGGGAGGGAGATGAGGTGGGTCCTTCCCCTTGTCTCCCTGTGAGAAGATAATGAACACAGCAGAGGGAATACAGGGATGGTTAGGCTCTCAACCAGAAGAACCTTGAGAGGCCAGAGCAGAGAGTGGTTAGCAGCACAGACTGCTCCATTTGTATCCTGGACCTGTCGCTGACTATAAGCTCGTTACCTTGGGTCCTGGCTTCCACATCTGTGAAAGGGAAATCTTATATAATAAAAGGTAATGTGCAAATTGACCCCAAAGGCAGGATGACCAAAACGACCACTCAACCAGTCACTATGAAGCACACTGACCACCTCTTGTTCCCTTTCCCTCTGGCTGACAGACTCCATCACCCAATGGCAAACAGGGAACTGGGGGTGAGTGGCAGGGGATGTGGGCAGTGCCAGACGAAAGCCTCCACCTCGCCAATACCCTCACACACAGAGGGCGATCCAAAGCTGGAGCAGAACAGCTAACCTCTTGCTTCCTCCCCCCATCAGCAGGCTCCGACCATCCCATGGTGAATGGGGAACAGGGGGTGAGTGGCAGTGAGGGGCGGAACTGGCTGCCAGCAGCCAGGGAAGATGGCCCTGATTGCAGGCCAGGTCTAGGGATCTTACTCGCACATGAATTTCATGTGCCGGGCTTCTAGCCTACACTAACGTAAGAATAAGATGCAAATTGACCATACCTTTGCGACACCCACCAGCCAATCAGGAGTCAGTATGCAAATCACCCCAACAAAGATGCCAGATTAATTTGCATATGCAGGCACTGAGTGGCTGGGAGCAGGGCGGGATGCTTGCATCATCACCATGGTGATGGCACAGGCATTCCGCACCGCCCCAGCCACTCCAGGCCTCTGAGCAGCATGGGAAGGTGGAAAAGTGGCTCTCAGCCAGAACAAAAAGGCAACTCCAGCTAGAGCGAGAGTGGTGCCAGCAGCCAGGGGAAGGAAGGCCCATTCTTGCACAAATCTTTGTGCATCAGGCCTCTAGTATAATAATAATAGTGCATTCTTCCTGGAATTGAACTGAGTTCATTCATCTCAAGTGTTTAAAACACTGTCTTTAGTAAGTGCCATGGTAACTGCTCACAAGTGTGGCTGTGATAAGCCTCATTTTGATGTTGTGGCCTAACCCAGAATTGTTGGTGGGGAGGTGACTTTAGTACCATAGCTCACCTTTCCCTGTGAACTCCAGAAAACTGAGAGTAGCTTGTCCTCCTACAAAGACTGGTCAGGGCTCTGCTTTTCCTCTAAGAAAAATGTGGAAGAGAGAAAAAGTACTGGAGAGAGTGGGAGTATTGTTCAGTATGAGGAACAACTAAGTTTAATGAGAGACTAGATAAAGCAAGTTGGAGAGGGCACGAAACATCCATTCCTGTGCTAAACCAGGATTGGCGAATTCCATGGCTTAAAGGAGACGCTGTACCATGACCAAAGTGGAAGCAAAAGGAAAAAGAAAAAAAGTGGGAGCATTAAATGAAACCAAGAATGAAACAACAAGAGCTGGAATCCCTAAACAACTATATAGACCTTTATTTACATATATGGGGATCTCCAATGTGACCCAGCTTTTCAGCAGCCACACAAAAAAATCTACCATTCCATACTCGTAAAATGAAAACAAAACAAAGTTAGGCTACAGAGAATCTAATCACTCCTGATACCTGAACCATGAATGTTTCTTGGAGATCCCCTGAGTATGCAAAGCAATGGGGTAACTGGCAAGGGGCAGGGGCCAGTTGGTGAAGGGCCAGAAGCATGAGAAGGAGCCCTCCAGCTTTATCCTGAGGACAGTGGGAGCCATTGAAGGTTTATGGTGTTTTCGGTTTTCATAATCTTTAAACTCAAATTATTTTAAACACTTTCAGGTTGAAGTGAATTATCAAATGAAATGGAAGTATAATGAAACTCATATCTACCCTTCACTCTGTCTCAACAATTGTCAACAGTTGCCTGTGACCAAAGGGCTTTGAGCATGGGTGGTGATATGATGACATTTGTATTTAAAAAAAAAATGCTATGGCCGAAACTGGTTTTGCTCAGTGGATAGAGCGTCGGTCTGCTGACTGAAAGATCCCAGGTTCGATTCCAATCAAGGGCATGTACCTTGGTTTCGGGCACATCCCCAGTAAAGGCGTGCAAGAGGCAGCTGATTGATGTCTCTCCCTTATCGATGTTTCTAACTCTCTATCCTTCTCCCTTCCTCTCTGTAAAAAATCAATAAAATATGTAAAAAAAAAAAGATGCTATGGAAAGAATAATAGGAGTGCACAATCTGGGCACAAGAATATCATTAGGTTGTAGCAAACCATTCATTCATTAACTCATTCATTTATTCATTCAACAAATATTTCCTGACACTGTTCTTAGTCCTGAATTAAGAATAAAAAAAGCAGATGAGATCCTAACTGGTTTGGCTCAGTGGATAGAGCATTGGCCTGCGGACTGAAGGGTCCCAGATTCAATTCCAGTCAAGGGCATGTACCTTGGTTTCAGGCACATCCCCAGTAGGGGGTGTGCAGGAGGCAGCTGATCAATGTTTCTCTCTCATCGATGTTTCTTGATCTCTGTCCCTCTCCCTTTCTCTCTGTAAAAAAATCAATAATATATTATATAGTATATATATATATATATATATATATATATATATATATATACATATTTTTTATTTTTTTTAAACAGCTGTGGGCCTGGCCATGTGGCTCAATGGGTGAGCATTGACCTATGAACTGGGAGGTCACAGTTCGCTTGGATTCCCAGAGGGCACATGCCTGGGTTGCAGGCTCCATCCCCAATGGGGGATGTGAGGGAGGCAGCCAATCAATGATTCTCTTATGATTGATGTTTCTATCTCTCTCTCTCCCCTTCTCCCTTCCTCTCTGAAATCAATAAAAATATCAATATAAAAAACAAAACAGCCTTGGGGGTGGGGGTGGGGTGTAATCGTTGAGCTGAGTCAGAGGAATTCGGCATCCATAGTGATGTTTTTATCATGATAGCAGGGGTCCTTGGAAGCCATGGCAGTGTCTCATGCCATTTGGGTGCTTGGCTCATTTCAAGGCCCCATCTCAAGTGGCTGTGAGGACTGAGATTTGAAAGAAGCAGGATTTTGCTGAAGGACAATACGCAGGCCTGGGGGAGAGGGGTCTGGAATTAGAGCACTCCTGGGCCCGCAGCCTGTGACTGCTGCCTGGTGCAGATTTCTTAGAAGGGACCCAAAAGGTGGCCTGTGAAGATAGCTGGGGTGGGGAGAAGGAAGATGCTCCCAAATGCAATCTGGACAGGAGAACACAATGGCCAGTTCAGGCGTTGTTTCTAGGACCGTCTCCTCCATCTCCTTTGCCTGGTTCTTAGCTGTGATCTGTCCTTGCAGCCTCTTGCTCCACAAGAGCATTTCTCCCCAGTGGTGCCTTTGAGGGGAGGGAGGGAGCAGGGGACAGGGACGAGCATTCTGGGTCATTGTCTGGGATTGAATCCTGAACAGCAGGAGGCTGCTGCTCTCCTTCCTTAGCCCTGTCATCTGTCACCCAGCGAGGGCAGCGGCGGCAGGCTGGGACTGCCTAATGAAGACAGAGAGGTGGTTCCGGCTGTGCACAGGTGCCGCTTCCCCATTAGCAGAGGTGACATTCCGAAACACTACTCATTACAGAGCAGACATTGGACAGGGCTGGGACACATATTGATGACAGCAGGGCCAGCCAGCGTCTGTCTCAAATCCCACTGCCCCCGAGAGAGAGCCAGCGAGAGCTAGAAAGAAGCATCACGACTGTCAAACCCGCAGG
>PVJN01007907.1:0-62120 GCA_004026805.1 Lasiurus borealis | reverse complement strand
GAGCTGAACTCATTTCTTATCTGAGCTTTTTCTTTTTACTTGATTGATTGGCCATATTGTTATTTTGGCTCTGACAGAGCATAGAGGAATATTGTGCATGAGACATTAATCAGTAAATTATGCATTGCTTTCGCAACTGGACCTCACTTAGTAATACCGTATTAGCTCTTAACATGCAAATTATTTTAGGTAATTACCTCATTTTTCAGTGGCCACTTGATGGATAGAAGTTTCATATAGATTCTGCTATGTAATTTAAAATCTTGTGGTGTATTGTTTCCTTTCTTGTTCATAAAAATCCCAGTTGAAATTGTCATACATCAAATTCATAGGCCAGTTGTGGGAAACCTTTTTGTAGAAGCTCCTTCTCCCAGTTTCTTTTAACTATATTTTAAGCTGTCAATTTGAGCACATTGCGTATCTGAAATGATGCCTGTGATTTATATTTTGTATCATTGAAGGAAAAGTTGGGGTAACTTGTAGCCCATGAATAGATCATGATAGATATATAAAGTAGGATTCACTGTCTTTTCAGTCATTTCAACTAGCAAAGTCACTGTTATTTTTTTTTCCTTTAAAAAAACACAGCCTTAAACACTGAGAATTTTGCATTACAAATGCATGTTGCTGACTATTCTCCAGTTTTAATATTAAATATTTTAGCCTAGTAGTCAAAAGAGTACAGCATCTATTAATATTGTAATATGGTAAAAAATAGTTAGGCTGTTATTATGTGTCATAATTATATTTATAAAATACATA
This sequence comes from Lasiurus borealis, assembly GCA_004026805.1. NCBI lineage: Eukaryota > Metazoa > Chordata > Mammalia > Chiroptera > Vespertilionidae > Lasiurus > Lasiurus borealis. Next base: position 61,358 of record PVJN01007907.1, on the reverse strand, counting down.
TTAGTGGACTTCTGAACCAAAGTTTCATTAGAGATGTCATATATGTGAACTGTCCAGAATACATAGATTCTTCATTCCCCGTGTTTTTCAATCTAGCATTTCATAGAATCATAAATATTTGTTGTGATCTTGTCTGTTCAGAAACCTGCTCTGCAAAATAGCTTCCCCATAAATGTCAAGTAATGTAAAATTGAATGCCTATATTTAAATAAACTTTAACAGATAATAAAACTCTTGAGACTGAAATGGTTTCATTCAGGGAGGCAGACAATTATTTCCACAGTGTGCAATTTATATGTCACGTTATGTAAAATACAATTTTAAAAATACTTTACAAAGCACAAATGAAAAGTATCTATTGAATTTTTTTTTAAAGGGAGCTAGTGTTCTCATTGCAGGTCTAGCTGAAAATGTGAAATATAATGACAAGGTACAAGCTTCTATTTTCTAAACATTGCTTTGACTAGATTTGCTTCCTGCTAATTCCTATGGGGATTATTCCAGAGATTCAAGCTATCAAAACAGAATGCTTATTCACAACCTCACTTTTTTTTTTCACTTTAGACAAAACAAAGGAATTAGATAATTTTGACACCCATTGCATAAAGCGTATGAGAAAATTGCTGTTGTATTTACAGGTATGCATTTGGCACTTTATCTGCCAACACCCAGCTATATCACAGCTTACAGCTGGTTCACCAGCATGGAGGGTGTATCTTGTCTCTCTGAGAACATCTCCTGACAGACTTTCAATCACTAAATATTAAAGATGGACATGTTGCTCTGGCCAGTTTGGCTCAGTGGATAGAGCATCAGCCTGTGGACTGAAGGGTCCCAGGTTCGATTCTGGTCAAGGGCATGTACCTTGATTGTGGGCACTTCCCCAGTAGGGGGTGTGCATGAAGTAGCTGATAGATGTTTCTCCCTCATCGATGTTTCTAGCTCTCTATCCTTCTCCCTTCCCCTCTGTGAAAAATCAATAAAAAGTATTTTTAAAATGAACATGTAAATTATGTATCTGGTAGTGTTTTTTTAGGTAATTTTTAGAATAATATTCCACAGTCTCTGCTCTGAGTTGGAGGTAGGAAAAGGAGGGGGCTGAGGTATAGCAGATCTGACATGTAATGGGGTGACAGATGGATTCCAAAAGGAGGTCCACATTGGAGAGATGCTAATGCCCCCAAGTCAGAAACAACCAAGGCTGCATCTGCGGTCCAAGTTGGGTTTATTGACAAGATGCAAAGAGGGAGATTGCACACATGGGACACCTATGAAGAGGTGTTAGAATTGAAGGGTTCTCAGACAGGATATGAGCTGGTCTTAGGTTATTTTTTTAAATATATTTTACTGATTTTTTACAGAGAGGAAGGGAGAGGGAAAGAGAGTTTTAGAAACATTGATGAGAGAGAGACATCGATCAGCTGCCTCCTGCACACCTCCCACCAGGAATGTGTCCACAACCGAGATACATGCCCTTGACCAGAATCAAACCTGGTGCAATGGTTGAGCATGGGCCCGTGAACAAGGAGGTTATGGTTCAATTCCTAGTCAGGACACATGCGTGGGTTGCAGGCTCAATCCGCAGTAGAAGGTATGCAGAAGGCAGTCAGTCAGTTATTCTATCTCATCATTGATGTTTCTATATCTCCTCCTTCTCTCTTCCTTTATTTAAAATCATGAAAAACATTAAAAAAAATAAATAAAGCACTAGTCCAGTATCTTAGGAGTTAAGAGTGTTTGCCCGTGGACTGAAGGGTCCCGGGTTCAATTCCAGTCAAGGGCACATCTCTCAGTTGCAGGCTGTCAGGGTGTGTGCAGGAGGCAACTAATTGATGTGTCTCTCTCACAATTATATTTTTCTGCATCTCTCCCCCTTCCTTCCACAAGCTCTAAAAATCAATGGGAAAAATATTCTTGGGTGAGGATTAACAACAAAAAAGTAAATAAGTAAAAAATATATACCGTGTGCTAACATTGTAAAGCTGTCATTTCATTTGATTCTAAGAGATTGTAGTATCCATCTCCATTTACCAGATGCAGGGATTACCGTAGTTGCAGGAATAAGTTTCTTACAGACAAGCAAATAACAAGAGGAAAGGCTGGGATAGGAACCTAATATCTCAGATCCTAAAATATATTCCCTTTCTATTTCAACGACATAAGGAGCATATATTTAAAGTTAGAATTGAAAGTGAGTGATAATGTCATTGGCAGAAGTAGAGAGTGTGGTGTGGAAATTGATTTGGAAGGAAAAGATTAGAGTTTTATTTATTTATTTATGTTTTTATTGATTTCAGCGAGAAAGGGAGAGGGAGTTTTTATAGAAATCAAATCATAAGATATAATGAAAATGCTTTTCAAATCACAAAGGTCTATGTAATCATTACATCCCACTGCTTTATTTGAATCCATTGAAATGTAGTCGATCATATGCTATAGAATATCTTAGGTATCCAAACGTCAGCAATTTCAACTATATCTAAAAACTATATTTTAAATTAAAGAAAAAATGGTGAATACCGTTATATGATATAGATAAGTGGAAAATGAAGTTCACGTTGATGGTAAAAAAAATTACTTTATACCACATATCTGAAATGCATTTTACAGATTTAAATTTACTTTTTTAATAAATCTAGATGTTTCCACCTTATGATGACCCTTAATATTATGAACTTACTATTCTTCTATTTAGTTTATTCTTTTTGAAACCATATTTTTATTAATTTGGATGAGAAAGAGAGAGGGCGAGAGAGATAGAAATACCAACGATGAGAATCATTGATCAGCTGCCTCCTGCATCCTCCCTACTGGCCATTGCGCTCACAACCTGGGCATGTGACCGGATCGGGAATCTAACCATGGGCGCCTGCTTCATAGGTTAATGTTTCATCTCTAGGAAGCACCAGCTGGGCTGTTTATTTTATTTTTAATCAAATGGTACAATTCTGTGCTCTCTCCCTTCTGTTTTCTCTACTGGAAATAGATCTCTGCTGGGAAGGACATGCATTGTCTCAGTTTTTGCTGACTTGAAAAATACTGCTTTTTCCATAACATGAATAACTATTTACATTTTTTTATTTATGTTACAGATATATGAAGTCTGCGGGCAAGACGTGCAGTAATTTCCCATAAGGTAGGGACACTTCTTGGTTTTAATTGTCATTTGTTTGGAGCTGTCTATACAAACACAGTAAAGGGCTTCTTGATAAAAGTGACTTTTTTAACATGTAAATTACAGGGGGGGATCCCCACTCATCTTGAGATAAGGTTTGCAAAGACAATTAGATATAGTTTCTCTCCCCAAAGCTGTTTTTGATGTCACCTTAAATCATGTTGCCAAGATTTCAAATAATGAAGTTTCATTTTTTCCCTTATGTTTTATCTTCAGACACTTAATGAGCACAAGCTAATACCAAAACAAATCAAAGATTGATTTTTAATGGAAAAATATCGCAAATTCTATGATGTACTTGCTTAATATTAGGCATTTCATAAGGATATACCTCACTAAGTCCACACAGACAATACTAGGAAGACCAGCATGCCAAGAAGGATTTGAACAGTTTTACGATATCTACTTGGTGACATATAGTAAGTGAGGGATGAGAAAGGGAAGTGGAATAAAGATGAACTACCATAATTCAAACTATGGATAGATACATTGAAAGTGAGTAGGAAGATGGTATTATATTTTATGTCAGAGCTGTATCCCTCTCCTTCAGATTTGCAAAGGTCAGGGTACATGAGAGCCAGTGATGGGATATGTTGACTACCGGAAACTGAAAGTTGATGTTTAATGAGGACCAGTTCATTTATCTCAGTGGTTCTCAACCTTCCTAATGCCGGGACCCTTTAATACAGTTCCTCATGTTGTGGTGACCTCCAACTATAAAATTACTTTCTTTGCTACTTCCTAACAGTAATTTTGCTACTGTTGTGAATCGTAATGTAAATATCTGTGTTTTCTGATGGTCTTAGGCAACCCCTATGATGGGATTGATGGACCCCAAAGGGGTCGCCACCCACAGGCTGAGAACCACTGATTTATCCAATCACATGTGTTGTTTCTGTTCACATGCGCAAGAAATGGTCATTCTGTTCACTCAAACAATTAATCTGCTCCTGTTTAGAGACAGGGGTGTGTGTTAGTTTTTTGTTTATCATGATAACTAGATTTTCAAACTGATTCATACAGTACTGGTAAAAGATAACAAATATGTTGTTTTACTATTTGCATAGTTGTACAATATTACCTTTTTGTGGTTGTTTTTATCTGCAGCAAATTAAATGCTAAATTAATCAAGTGAAATAATCTATCTTTAGACAACAAATTTGAAGAACTCTCAAAGCTTTAAACGAAATGTCCAAGGGCTATGTGGTGAGGTTGCGTGAAAAAGCATATTTCAATAGGTGCAGATTGATTTATCAATGTTGCACATGTCCTATTATCCAGCTCAATACAGCTGCTATTGCCCATCTGTGAAATAATTGGTAAACAGGCAGAAATAAGTAACTTACACTGAGGCAACTCTTTATTTAAATTGGAAAAAAAATGTTTTGACTCTCTTCATAATCCTCTTCAGTAAGTTATTAAAATTTATTTTCTTAAGATAGATGGGTTAAAGATATGTGACTAGGAGATGAAGATTTCAATCTAAATTCTAATTATTTCCTACATCTGTTCTGATGCATTTAGAATGGCTTGCGCTTGTAAATGAGGTGTTGATGAAATAAAAATGCTGTAACCGTGTGGAACATGAGAATTGCAGTTGACTAAAGAACGGTCTTCTGTCAATTCTCCAAGGATGCTCTACTACAATGAAAGCTCTCTTGAGCTATGCACTGTACTCCAAATTATGTCTTTATAACACTTAACCATCAAATTTAAAGTAAGGCCAAAAAATTGCCAAAAGGAAGCCTTAGTAAGATCTGCCTTTTAAAGACAGGGATCCTACTTTTATTACTTTGTGTGTCCTTGGTTTCGGAACCAATCCACTGCACTTTGTATAAAAGGCATAGTGTTTTCTCGCCATCTGTCCACTCTCGCGGGACATGGGCTGAGGAAGGTGGCAACTGGTCTTTAGAAAAGGTACTTTTAGTGGTGATGGTCTGCCTTGCTTAGAGCAGCGATTCTCAACCTGTGGGTCGCGAACAGCCAACAGGGTCTCCTAAGACCATCAGAAAACACAGATATTTACATTAAGATTCATAACAGTAGCAAATTACAGTTATGAAGCAGCGACAAAAATAATTTTATGGTTGGGGATCACCACAACATAAAGAACTGTATTAAAGGGTTGCGGCATTAGGAAGGTTGAGAACCACTGGCTCAGAGGATATTGCAGTTGTATATTTTTTCCAGCCAAATGCCTAGGTCAATAAGATTTATATATGAATGAAATATGTTTTCATCAAAAACAGAATGTGAAGGAATATTCACTTACAATACTTTGAAAATCACAAGTAAACAGACAGTTACTTTATACATCCCTAAAGTTTAATTCCAATTCTGTTTTCATTAGTCAAAAGCATCTAATAGGTGTTATGAAGAATTTTTTTTTAATACTCCAATCCTCATAACTCAAGGTTACTGATTAAAATGGAAAGACTACATTTTTCAAAAAGCTAATAAAAGAGTTTATTATATAAACATGATAAGTTATTTTACCAAACACAATTTAGTTTTAAAATTATGGTTAGAGTGAAAATTTCAAGATAACATGTTAGGATTTGTATTGCAATACCAATATAATTTTGGATTATTGAGATTTGGGACAATTTTTCTTGAACTCTACTCCAGGTTGTTGTAGGGTTATGCAGCTTTACAAATAAAAATGCTCTATTTCCATAGATTAAATGAAAATCAAATATGTTTATGATACAAGAGTTAAGGGCAAATTATTACAACTTCACAATCATAATTTTTGAAATAATTTGTAAAAAGTTTTCTGCAGTGGAGTAAAAACTCCCAAGTACATCTCATTTTCCTTCTGACATTTGTTTTTTTGTCAACATAGTAGTTCAACCTTTGTTAAAACTTCTGTGTGCAGTTAGCATTCTGGGTTTTTGTTTGTGATTTGCAATCTCTCCCTAGGTTATTTTCCCTCCTGATAGTATTCCTGATACTTTTTAAACAGTTTGGTTGCCAATTTTAGGTGATGGGCATTTATTTCAGTGTGTCCTTTTATCTACATATTTGATAAAATATAGCTGCTGCAAACACACTATTTCTCCCTCTTCTCATTTGGGCATGAACTTTCCCTCTATTTTTTATTTTACTAATATTCTCGATAGAAAGGCAAGTTTCACCAGATTAGGAATATTGGAACCTGCTCAAAGTTCAAATACAGAGCCTAAGGGTTTTATGTGCTAGCTGATGAAGAAAGCAAATAACTCCCTGTCAGTCACCCCCATGAGTGGAGAACATAATAGACGCAAGAGAGTTCAACTAATTTCTGTGGAAATGAGCTGACATTTCGTCTGTTAATGACCCAGTTACTAAAACTAGTATGATGGCCAAGACCAGTTTGGCTCAGTGGATAGAGCGTTCGCCTGCGGATTGAAAGGTCCCAGGTTCGATTCCGGTCAGGGGCATGTACCTTGCTTGTGGGCACATCTCCAGTGTGCGGTGTGCAGGAGGCGGCTGATCGATGTCTCTGTCTCATCAATGTTTCTGACTTTCTATCCCTCTCCCTTCCTCTCTGTAAAAATCAATAAAATATATTAAAAAAAAAAACTAGTATGATGAGCAGAGTTGATAAGCAGCTGAGGGAAGCTAAGAGTTAAAGACTAAGTCAGTGGTTCTCAACCTGTGGGTCGCGACCCCTTTGGGGCTCGAATAACCCTTTCCCAGGGGTTGCCTAAGACCATTGGAAAATGCAGATATTTACATCGCGATGCATCACAGTAGCAACATTTCATGGTTGGGGGTCACCACCCCATGAGAAACTGTATGCAAGGGTCGCGGCTTTAGGAAGATTGAGAACCACTGCACTAAGTGGAGAGCATGTGGAGAGAATGGCCTCAGGGCTGTGCCTCATCGGCTGTTGGAGAGGCAGTTGTCACAGTTTAGAAAAGGAGACAGTCCTGGTTTAGGAGACCTGTGAGCCAGGAACAGAGGGAAAGCCTCAGTTAGCACTCGCTGAAGGAGGAAGAAAAACCATCAGAGTTTGAGTGCGGAAGAAAATCGCTGCCACGTGACAAATGAAAACCCAATGAGGGGAGAAGGCCGCCGCCTTTTCTTCCTCCTCCTCGTCCTCCTCCTCTTCTTTTTTTTTTAAAAAATATATTTTATTGATTTTTTACAGAGAGGAAGGGAGAGGGATAGAGAGTTAGAAACATCAATGAGAGAGAAACATCCATCAGCCGCCTCCTGCACGCCCCCTACTGGGGATGTGCCCGCAATCAGGATACATGTCCTTGACTGGAATCGAACCTGGGACATTTCAGTCCACAGGTCGACTTCCATCCACTGAGGCAAACCGGTTTCAGCAAGGTCATTTTCTTGAGGTGGAATAGTCATGCAGATCAAAGAGGGCGCAGTAGATTGGGATTGAGTGCACGTGACCCGGCATTGAATGGAGGACTCTGGGACAGCAGTGGAATGTTCTAGTGATGTCTCCCATCTCATTGGCTGCCCCTCATGTCCTATTGTCATCAAGGGCAGCTTAGCGCAGGAGAAGCAAGAGTGCAGAGATCTGGTGGAGACATAAAGCACGCACACGCAAGCGTTTCAAGGCAGAGCTGATATGGTATCAGATGCCTGATTAGCCTGTTAGCTTACCCTGTACTCTCAGAGGGGAGAGAACATTGCATTGTGTGCTCTACTGAGACACGCCAGTGCTCAGTAAAGCCTTGGGAATGTTTAAACGAAGGAGGTTGATCCTTTTCGTTCTGGACTTTCTGTATGTATGGCCTGCCTCCTGCAGGTTTCCTTTCCCAAGGTCACTGGGTCGCTCCAGCTTGTCCAGACCAGTGACTTTCAAAAATAAGTGCACTCAGATCCGTGAAAGCAAGCCTTGTGTCACTCAGATGGCTGCTCTCTCTTTCCCCCACCATCTCTGACGTAGAGCAATAGATGGAGCTCAGTAATTTGCATTTAGAATTTGTTCCCAGTGGCTGCTGCTGGCCCAGAGCAAAGCTTAGAGAACAATTGTCTTCAACTCTGCTGCTACCTCCAAACTCATCATTCCCTGAGGCAGGAGCCTTAGCGATGGAAATCAGGATTCCTCAGATCTGCAACATATCAACTGAAATCAAAGCTATTTTAAGGCGAGTTTTAGTCATCCCATGCAATGATGTATACAAATAGGTATAAAAGACCATTGAGATCCACAACAAATTCTCCGGCCTCGTTATTTCTCTTAATTGAGATGGGTCTCTGATGAGAAGAACCTCAGGCGGTGTTCGTAAGTGAAGGGGAAACTTCTGGATGGGGAGCAAAGATTTTCCAGGACAATTTGGCACAAGTGAGTCGCAGCCTCTGTTGAAGTGCCTTCCTTCACTGCAAATTTTTCATGCTCCCCAAATCAATCAAGAGTTTCCCCTCACCCCCCTAGAGTTACCATTTCATTTCCGGGAGTCTGAGGAAGGAGGTGAATACCCAAAGGGAAGGAAGGCAGTGTCACATGCAAATGAGTCCTTTAAATTGGGAAACCACGTGTCCCATTTATTTTGGCCATCGCCAAAAATATTGCAGTGGCAGTGAGGATCCATCTTTCTTTCAATATTTCCCCAAGTTTGAGCTTTATTTGAAAGTGTCTTTGAAAGGACCATTTGTTTTTGTCAGGAAACATTGTTCAAGCTGGCACTTGTTAAAAGAATAACTTAGGCTCTGGAGTCCTGCAAAATTGCTTTATTTTCCATTACATGGTGTTTCAGGGAAAATAAAAGAGAATACCGTATTTTCCGGTGTATAAGACGACTGGGCGTATAAGACAACCCCCGACTTTTCCAGTTAAAATATAGAGTTTGGGATATACCCGCCCTATAAGATGTCATGATAAGTTGTGATGTATTCATACAAGCAACACTACACCAAAAAAAAAAAAAAAAAAAAAAAAAGATGACCCCCAACTTTTGAGAAGATTTTCCTGGGTGAAAAAGTCATCTTATACACCAGAAAATACAGTACCCCCATTTGTAGGGGTGATATTCTTAGTGGTGTCCTAGCAGGTAATTGTAAACATAATAGTAGAAGTACTAATTGCTACAGTGACCTCAAAGATGACACCTTACTTCAAATTCAGTGGTTTGATTCTGGCATCTTTATTTGAGTCTTATATCAAATGGCATAAAGCTGATAATTGCAAAAAGCTATTTTGTTTTTTTAGCCTAAATCAGGGAGACGAAATAGAGTCCATTGGGAGCAGAGCTAGATATACACCCAAATATGTCAGTCATATATGCTCATGGACTATGTTAAAGGATGCCTTGTAGTTTTAAGAGTGAAAATGTGTTTTTAGAATTCAGGGTTTCTCAGTTTTCGTACTGAAAAGGTGTGTTTAAGGATTAAAAATACAGTAAATATTCAATGTTTTCTTGCACACTTGTTTTTCTCCCCTTCTTTCTTGTCTTCTTTCTTAACCTGCCAGATTTGTTTTGTATTCCCCCATCCCTTTAATCACAGATAGAAAAGAGGTTCTGTGTGTCACTTAGTAATTCCTCAGCCAAGGTATCTTCAACCATATTACACCGGACAGGGTAATTTCTTAGATTTTATCAGCTTAATAGCCGGGCCACCGTTAGCATTTAGAAAATAGAAAGGATATTCAAATTGCTGCCATAAATTCACACTAAATCCCTTGTTATATGTCAGCCTTGAGAATAGTTCCCGAAGCATATTAGAAGTGAGCTTTGGAAATTAAGGTCTATTGTCACTTAGTATTATCTTGATTCATATGAATAAAAAGAGAGAAACAGATCTTTATTCTATTTCAAATTTACTATTTGATTACTATGATAATGGATGTTCGTCCCAGTTTGGTTTTCTCCGCCATCACAGTGGGACCTGTGGCACAAAGCTTCTTTATATCGTTCTAGTTTAAAGGTGATTGACTGAATCGCCTTTAAAAATCACACTCACTATAATTAATATCATTACATTTGTAATACTGTAATAGACTAGATACTAGCAATAATTAAGCTTATCCTTCAAGTGAGTCTCTTTTTTTTAAATATATATTTTATTGATTTTTTTACAAAGAGGAAAAGAGAGGGATAGAGAGTTAGAAAAATGAGAGACATTGATCAGCTGCCTCCTGCACGCCCCCTACTGGGGATGTGCCTGCAACCAAGGTATACTCCCTTGACTGGAATTGAACCTCGGACCTTTCAGTCTGCAGGCCGACGCTCTATCCACTGAGCCAAACCGGTTTTGGCTCAAGTGAGTCTCCTATTTATTTTTCTGACTTTATTCAGGTGCCTAAGTCATTCTCCTCTGTCAGAACTGTGGTTTGAATAAAACAAACCAAATCTGGAGCCTATTTTTACTTGTACCTACCAAGTTAAATAAATAATAAATAAATAAATAAATAAATAAATAAATAAACAAACAAACAAATAAATGAAACAGTAAAAAGTGATAATGCTCTGAAATGGAATCTTACCCTCTTCATTTTTAATTTGCCCCACAAATTAGCATCTGGGGCAAAAACAGAGAACAGTGTTTGGAAATCAATGAGCTAGGACAGGGGCAGTAGACTATGGGCCTGGTTCAGGTTTAACCTGTATCCCAATTTGTACAGCCCTTGAGCTATAGATTTTTTTTCTTTTACATTTTAAACAACTGGAAAAAAATTAAAAGATTATTTCTTTACATGTGAAAAGTATATTAAATTAAAACTCCAGTGCCTGTAGATGAAGACATTTTAAAACACAGTAGGCTCATTTGTTTATATATTATATAACATGGCAGCTGAGTAGTTACAACACAGATCATTTGGCCCATGGAGTCTAAAACATTTATTACTCATCACTTTATAGAAAAATATTGCCAATTACTAATGTGGAATATGGGCTCTCACAGTTGTTTACCCCTAGAAGTCATTTTACATTCTGAGAAACACAATAAAACATTATTATATTCAACCTTAAGAACTTTAAAAAATTGAGTAAGAAGTCATGAATTCTATTCTAGCACATGTAAGATCAGGGTGCCAAAGGCTTCAGAAATATCTTTGTGGGAGAAAAAGAAGCATAAAGTTAAGAAAAACATATTTATTTGTTCATTCAGAGGACAAAGTATCATTATTTAATTTCATCAACAGAATACTTGTCACAGAATATGTGTATTTTGAAGACACCTCATTTTAGAAATTCTGAACATGAGATCTTGGCATTGACCTTCAACCTATTTCCTGTCTCAGCTCTAATAAGGGCCAAGAAAAAATCCCAACTTATTTCACCTGGCACCTTCATCTTGCCCGAGGCTGAAGGAATATTTATGCTCTGTGTAAATCCACACCGTCTTTGAATCCATGCATGGTTAGTTTTATAGGAGTAATATAACAAAATGAAATATACATTAGAAATTAATTTAGTTAACATATCTAACGTTCTGCTGAGATAATATTTGAGATGATCTATGAAGAATTAGGTATTTGGACAGGTGGAACTATTTCGGATGAAAGGTATAGCTTGAACAGAAACCACTGATGGAATGGTAAAGCAAGTATTTCCAAGTGATTACAACAGCTGGTGCTTGCATAAAATTTAATTAGAAATATAGATTGGGATTATAATGTGGGCTATCTTGAATGTGAAAATGATTTGGTAAAACAGTGAAGAATGCTTATGATCTTCTTGCTTTAGAATTGCAGTCTCTGAAGTGGTATGTGCGTAACCAGGTCTTGGTGGGGATAGTGAAGGAAATATTATAGTTCATGCTTATACTTGTATTTAATTTACATTTTTAAAATAATGAGCTCTGTAATGCTTAATATATGGGATGACTGATTCTGGCATCTGTTCTGTGTCACGTGGTCCCATGTCACACGTGGTCAGTAACATGTACCTTAGGTAAGTGTGGAGATTGGAGAATGGCTGCGTTCAGTGTACTGTTACTTATTGACATTTATGTTCACTCCGTTAATGGATTCATGTATTATATTATCCTGTTTTAATAAGATTAACCTCAGAAAACGGTTAACTGTTTTACAAAATTGTCGAAGATCACTCTAATAATTCAAACACAAGCTATTAGCAGGAAAATGGCAGTGATGTTACAAATTGAATTATAAACCTGGGTCACCAATATATTGAGGTTAAACAATTATGATCTAATCTATCCACAAGTTAGCATACAACAAATTATTAAGGGGTAATATTGTGTGTGCATATATACATATATGCACACACCCACTATTAGTGATCCAAATTAATAACCATGTTTAGGAGATCATTTAAAATATTATTTTCATCTCACCCTACAAACATACTTATTAAATTACGTTGTTTCATCATGTGAAAAATTTATTAACACAGTAACTCAATATACAATGTTGTAAGTAAATTCTATTATATCAATTAGGGCTGTTCTCACAAACCTTTTACTGCTAGGTATAATGAAACACTGTTTAAAGCAGTAAATGAGGGATGGTAGACTTTTAAGAAGTTACCTTAAGTGAAGAGAGCCTTTGGAAGTTGGTTTCACTGGGTCTGGTATGAACTAGGACTGTGACAATTATGAAAGGACAGGAAGCAACATTTGACAGACAGATATTATCGGATGAGATGGATGAGATGGAGAAGTCAGGGCACAGTGAAGCTTAGTGTATATGTCTAATGCCTTGATATGTGTGCACTGATACTATGTAGGGAGGAGCATCTAAATTTAGAGCACAGTGAAACTCCTTTTTGTCATTATTGTAGCAGAGAATTATGCAAAGATTGCTTTTCACTAATGATTCTTTTTAATAGACTCTGGCAGGCTAAGTGATCCCTGCAAAGTAAAAAGCTCACAGAAGAAATAATTGACCTATATTTTCAATAATGATCGCCACATGAAGTAGAGATAGAACAGCTGTGTTCTAAGGGTGTGTGTGGGGGTTTTATTCCTCGCTTATCATGCTGTAGTTAGCACTGTTTTAGCAAATTTGTAATTTTGAGAAACTTAATACCCATTTTTGGAGGTTGTCACTTTATGTTCATTCATATTCTGAGACCCCACTCTGAACTGTATTTAAATGCTTGCGAGACCTATGAGTTCACATGGCTAGAAGTAATTACTTGAGGTACTTATGTTTTTAAATTAATTTGTAGTTGAATCAATTGCCGCGCCATATGTTAGATAATGAGGAAAGTTTAAAGCTTAAACACAAAACTAATTATAAACTTTGATTTGTTTGTTTGTTGCGTGTACTCTACCGGTTTGAGTTGCTGCTTCGTATACACACAAATGAAATGTTTTCATAGATTACTGTAGGAATTCTAGTAAAAAAAAAAAAAAGAAAGAAAGAAAGAAAAACTTTTGTTTCAGCAATTTCTGTATAAGATGGAAAAGCGCCTTTACCAAAAGAAATGATAATAATTGCTGGGACCAGGATGTAGACCATCAGTGCCATTTTTATATGCTGCTGATGGACATCCCTGGACACTCACACATCTCATTTCCTTTTCAGAGCTGAGTACTGGAGAGCCCGTGATTATAGTAATAGATGTTGTTTTCCTCTTTGCTCTCCTTGCAACAAAGCTTAGAATCAAATGTTTTGACCGTCCTCGATTAACTGACGAGTGTCGGTGGCATATGTTTCCCTGTGGTCAGCTCTATGTTCTTCTGAACGTATGTTACATGTGATGTTTATTATTGAAAGCCATCTAAAACCACCTGGGCAGATATCTTTATAGAAGTATATAAACGGTATTAATACCTTCAAACATGACATCTAAGTGATTTTGAGAATGTTCTTTACATCTTTTATAACTTTAACAATCACACCGTGGCAAATACTGACCTTTAATAGAAAAAAGAAAGAGCTGTATCAGGCTGTTGCTGTGACATCCCTAATTATCAACTCACATGTAACTGCATTCCACATGTATTTCTTCCCTGAGCCATGGCTTTGGTTAATAATGATGAATATAAAGTAAGTTTAAGTAGAAGTTTAAGAAAAAAAAAACACCCAGTAGCATAGAAGTACTTGGAGCAATGAAATTATTTCTTTTCTTGCAAATTTTATTTTAAACCTCCCAATTATCATCTTCATTGACAATGTAATCAGGACTTACTATTGAGTTGCTATTAATTTTTAATGCCGCTTATGCTGTTTAATGCTGTGTATGACTTGGCACTGATTCTTTTAGTAGAACTAAGCTTTGACATCCACCGCAGTCATCCACTCAAAACGAACGTTTTAATCCATCAGCTCCTTTTGCCTTCCCACCCCCAGCTGTCTTTCACCTCTGAAGGCAAATAACAGGGTCGATTTTTTTTAACTTTAGCATTTTAATAAGTAGGATTTTACTTTTCTCAAGACAAAATTATTGGGAAGACAGTAAAATATTCGTCTAGGATTAAAAATATGTTTATAAAGTGTTATAGCTAGAAGTCAGTGGACTTCTCAGATAATTTTCATCGGTAGATTTTTTTTTTAAATCAAATGATGTTACTACTGTAAATGAAGCAGAATGTTTAGAGTGAGTGTCGGTCCTTTTAGACAAAATAATATATATCATTAAGACATTATGGTTCACTTGAATTCTCAGCAGATGATTTACCAACATGGTGCGTGGACATTAACTTTCCTGTGACTTTCATCTTCTTGAGTTAAGGGTGCACTTCGCAGCGCATGGCTTATTAACATTAACTCATGTTTTCAAATGGGTACACGGCTACCATTCACTTGGGAATGTGTGGCGCCTGTCTAGTCTGGCTTTCAAACACCAATAGAGGAGCATAATTAGAGTATAGCTGCAGTTTCATGAATATTCAATCGCTCCATAAAAAGAATGAACTTAAGCCAGAGATGAATTGCATGAAAGTTGATCAACTCTTTAGCAAGTATGATATTTCTTTTTTTTTTAGGGAACAAATTCAGGTGCAAGAGAAATGTCATTTTCTTTATTTTATTCAGTACTTCAAGTTAATCATTCTGTGTGATAGCAGAGAATGTAATGTAGTGTGGTTTTTCTCAGAAGTTTTAGGTGTAAACTCACTGATGGCCTGTTGTTATAGTGTCTGCTCTCAGCTCTTCTCCCCTGCCAGGACATCCAGAGACCAGGGCGGGTGGGATAAGGCGGGTTCTGGGACTTACACAATGCTATGGCCTGAAAGAAGGTTCCAGAATTTTCATCCTCTGTTTTGTAACCCAGCCACTAGTGCTTGTCCAACTCAACTATGAAAGGTCGATATCTGGCACCAAGATGTCATGCTTCCACTTGGCCATGATCTCTGTTCTTCCCTCTGGTGTTAGATGATCTGTCTCTTGGTCCCAACCTATGTTCTGTCTGAGACAATGTTGTTTTCTTTGCCGTTTGTCACCATGCAGAATCAAACCATGGGGGCTTACATGTAAATTATGAGACGCTCTCTTGGGGTTTATAAATGGCAATTCTCCCCCAGATGCGTGGGAGATTCTGTGGGTTGTGTGTCAGATAAAGGGTGCATCATACTTCATCTCTACTCTTAAGTTTTCAAAACTATCTGGGGGTGTTATCTCACCCCTAAAAGTGCATGCCTGTCAGTGTCTAACTCTTTTGAATTCTACTCAACTCCATTCCCTCCCTAGCCTGTGGGAGTTTAAGTGAAAGATGGTGGTACCTAGTAGGGTGAGGGCATAAACAAAGTAAAACAACCAAACAAACAAAATGCCATACGTCTGCTCATGTCTCCTTCACTCAGCTCGGGACTAATTAATATCTTCAGAGTGTGTTGATCTGTGACTGAGTGTTTATTGATTAGAGATCGTACCATAGACCATCACTGATAGAAATTTTTATTTTAAAAACGAAAACTGCAGTCTAACAATGTCAGTACTAGACTCTCTTCCGTACAAACTCAAGGGCAGCAAAGTTCTTAACAACTGAAAGTCAGGCAAGTAAGAGAGAGAAAAGAAAGTTTAGGGAGACAGGAAGGCTCGAACCCTGCATCTTGCATTATTTAAGCGCTACGCTCTTCAGGTTCTATTTAACCAACATTCACATAATCCACAGGCCTCCTTCCCCTCTAACCAATCATATAGACTCATACCATCTGAACTCCAATTACCAGCATTCCCCTTTTTAAAGTCCAAGACACTGTTTTTCTCTATAGAAGTAGTTTAGTGCATGTCTGTATTACTGCATAATTGAATATTGTATACCTATCTGTTGAATATTGTATAAGTAACATGTTTATTTCAATATTTTATCATTTTTAAATTTTATTATTATAATTTTTAATCCTCACCCGAGGCTATTTTTTCCATTGGTTTTTAGAGAGAGCGCAAGAGAGAGAGAAAGAGAGAGAGAAATACCCATATGAGAGAAACACATTGATAGGTTGCCTCCTGCACGAGCCCCATCCAGGGCTTGGGGTGGGGAGGAACCTGAAACCAAGGTACGTGCCCATGATGGCATTCGAACCTAGGACCCTTCGGTACGCAGACTGATGCTCTGTCCATTGAGCCATATCAGCTAGGGCTCGGTCTCTTCTTATTTAACTAGAAATTTCAAAACAGTTAGCTCGCTGGAGTGTTTCCGGTGAAGAACCAGGTCAGATTCCTTTTGGCAGAAGTGCAAGTGTAAGGAAAGGCTGGTTTAAAGTTGAGAGACAAGGACAGAAATATGTAAGGTTGACATTAAGATGGCTCATAGGTCAATGTGACGAACCGGGGATCTGTTTCAAGAGTCAACCTATGAAGTGAGAGTCAATAACGCAGCGGGACTCTCTGTTATTGATTAGAGATTGTACCATAGACCATCACTGGAGTTTAGGACATCACTGGTCAAACTCTGTTGAGGTAGCATAACAAGGTGACTACATTAAGGATTTCTGTATTCCGTAGTTGACTCAAGTTACTTTTCGAATTATATTTTTTTACATTTAATTTCTGATAAGGATCAGCTAAATGTAATTCATTGCATATAACTATTATAATTTGCATCTTCTAATAAAAACGGGGCTTCCGCGGCACAGGTACCAAATTGAATTTTCTATTGTTTCCATTTTATGGAAATGTAAAACCATCGTGTTTCTTTGCAAAAGTAATTGCACGAAGTTAAGCACATTTAAATTCACGGAAGATGCTTTTTATAGAGCAAGAGAAATAGAGGCATCCAGAATGTAAGAACAGGTAGATTAGACTGAATAAACATGAATGATATTGATTTGACCCCCACTTTTTCTTATCGTGACATTTTTAAACATAAAGCAAAAGATGTAGGTGGTTTATTTTCTTATTTTATATGTCATATTCTCAAGAAAAATATATGCAATTAATTACCATGCTCAGGAAAGAAAATCATTCACCTGGAAAATGAAATTTGAAAAACATTGTGCGTATAGTTCAGCTCTAATAGTGCAAGAAAAAAAACTAACCTTTTCTCAACATGTGAAATACAGGTTCTGAAGAGTTCATATTCTCCTTAAATGATGTTAGCTGTGGTGGATGTGGATGTCTTCAAATTTTTGAAAAAGGCTCTATTTTATTTTGCATCTTTAAATTAGAGGGTAACTTTTCCTCATTTGTATTTTATAACATTTGACTCTCATTTTATGATATTTAAGGAGGAGAGATAATCAAGTGAATGTATTCTGAATCAAAGCAAAAACTAGGCAAAAATAGGAATCAACCTGTACCTGAGGGTATGAATTCTTCGGAGAAATAAAGATAATAATCACAATCATCATCATAAACTAATAATAATAACCATAATAACCTAATTTTCGAGTTTGTCCAATTTTCTCTCCATTAAGACCTCACAACTCGTTAGCAGAATTTTTCTTGGTCCCTGTGACTTGGCTGGGTGAGATCAGAGGTCTGTTACTATTTCAACTTCCTGCCTGTTGGCATGGATTCAGGACACATGTCCCAACAGGCCAGGATTCACTAGTTCCTTTAAGAAGCTTTAAAAACAATGCACTTTATCATCTGGAAATTTCCAGCAATGAGACCCGAATGGTCACAGGCAGCTGGAGATCGATGTCCCCACCGTGTGAAGAAAACCCGCTTAATGAAGCCAACGTGGAGGAGGACAGGGCTTGGGGACAGAGACAGAGCTGAAGACAGAGAGGAGCCCGGATGACTGTTGAAATCTCTCTTCAGCAGAGGCAACATTCTAGTCTCTGGTTTTGTAACCTATTTAATAACCCAATTCACTTTTTGCCTAATGCAGTTTGTTTCACACACGCAACCTACAAGGTAGTCCTGATTGGGGGTGGGGAAGGGGCAGTTTCTTTGCACCTATGACTGTGCCAAGTGCTGACACAAACTGCCATGCCGACTGTCACAATTCCTGAAATTGTTAAAGTTGGAGAAAGGTAGAGAAGCAAACGGATTTACTCAAAGATCCATAATGGATCGAAGGAGGAATGGAGTCAGACCAGTGAAAATACACCCTTAGCCGTGAGATGATGTGAATAAACAGTCAATGAAGGACAGCATCTCTGAGCTTTCCTCTCTCCATTTCACGAATGCGGAGATGATACTGTTAGGAGCGCCTCTCAGCAACACCAGAAAGTTGTTACGGGGGACAAGACAGCTCCCTGGGTCAGTGGAGGAGGGCTGTCCCCCAACGTTGATTCTCCTCATACAAATGTCTTTGACTGTGTTGTTAAAAGCCAATTTATTAAAGCATGCATTTTTGTTGAATAAAAGCATAAGCAAAGCAAACAAACATATACATCTGGCTTACGAAGCTCGGACAGGCTCTCAGTTAATCTGAAGAGCAAGTTAGGTGTGGGTCTAAGGTGTTATCTATCCTTCCTTCTAGAGCAGTGGTTCTCAACCTTCCTAATGCTGTAACCCTTTAAGACAGCTCTTTTTGTTGCTACTTCCTAACAGTAATTTTGCTACTGTTGTGAATCGTAATGTAAATATCTGTGTTTTCTGATGGTCTTAGGCGACTCCTGTGATGGGGTTGATGGACCCCCAAAGGGGTCGAGACCCACAGATTGAGAACATCTGGTCTAGAGGCTTCAAAATTCCTCTGCTGACTATTTAGGTAGAGATTCACTCTCAAGGTCACTGTTTTTATTTTGTTGTGGCTTTTCCCGAATTCATGAAAAGCACCTGGCAACCTTATCTTGCCAAGCCCTGAGATGGCCGGCTTCTCTGCTTCGGCAGTAAAATGGCCTCTTTTCCCTCTCCCCCTCCCTTGCTGGGGCCTCTCCTTAAGGAGGTTTTTAACCATTTTCTCTGTCCTTGGCTGGGGCAGATACAAGCGGGCTGTAAATTGCCCACTCTATTTGGCCTTATTGTCACTTTCCTGTCTCCGTTTCCCTTTTTCCTCTGCCCTGGAATCCTGTACCAGTTGTAGCTGGCTCTGATGGTCATCCATATTTCCTCCTTCCTCTCACCCCTTGCCCTGTCTGCGTGATCCTGTTTCTGTCTCTCCTCAGTACAGCTGTTCTATTTCCTGCTTCCTGCAGCTTTTATTCATCATCTTCCAGTCTCCATTTTAGTTGATCGGAATTGTCACTATCCTTACCTTAAAATCTCTGAAATGTTTTTAATGATCTTATCTTTATTATATGTTCTATCGCTTACCTAATGAAGAAGTTCTAAAATGTAAAAATACTGCATATTACAATAGAGTTGGTTGCAATAGAGTTGGTTTTGCAATAATGACCTTATATCAGCGTGCTCATTTCAGATAAAGGCAAAAAACTATGTCTGTTTTCAAGTTCACTGATACTGCCAAGACTGGTTTGGCTCAGTGGATAGAGCATCAGCCTACGGACTGAAAGGTCCCAGGTTTGATTCCGGTCAAGGGCATGTACCTTGGTTGTGGCACATCCCCAGAGCTGTTTCTGGCTCTCTGTTCCTCTCCCATCCTCTCTGTAAAATATCAATAAAATATATATATATTTAAAAAGTTCATTGATCCTTTTTTTCTCTTTTGCTTTCTTAAATCTACTGACCAGACAGAGGGCATTGTTTACGTTACGGCTCATTTCATTGTTAGCTTTCCCATTTGGCTTTGCTTTATAAATTTCTAAATTTGCTGAAATTACTTTGCTGAACTCATTCTGTAATATTTTTTGCAGATTGTCCATCTTTTACCTTATACCATTAGCTTTTTAATCTTACATTTTGCATACCCTGTAGAATCTTTCCAATATTTGCGCCATATTTGAATTTGGTTCTGTTGATGGTTTTATCTCTTGCCAGTAAGTTGTTTTGTACCTAGGTTACTCTCATTACACCTCACTTTTCAAATTCCTCTAGGGATACCTTGTACTAGGGTGGAGGCTAATTTAAAAGAGGGTTTCTCTTAACGTCTGTCTCACTCTGAGCTTTAAGTCTTATATTTGCACTTACCATGTTCTTACAGCTCTCCAGTAAGATTCACCTTTTACTAGACAACTCTCTCTTATCTTGGTTTAGCCCAGTGGTTGACAAACTGTTTAGTCAACAGAGCCAAATATCAACATGACAACGATTGGCATTTCTTTGGGAGCCCAATTTTTTAAACTTAATCTTCTTCTAATGCCACTTCTTCAAAATAGATTCGCCCAGAGCGTGGTATTTTGTGGAAGACCCACACTCAAGGGGTCAAAAGCTGCATGTGGCTCAAGAGCCAGAGTTTGCCAACCAAGGCTTTAGCCTCAGATTGAGGCAGATACTGTGTCCCTGGAATGTGTGGCCTTATCAGTGTTCCTGCCTTTCTCACAACCGTAGATCTAGGCCAGATGATTTTTCTGTCCCTATTTCTAGTGATCGAAAAATTTTTGTTTCCTTCCCAAGATAGCGAATTTTCAACCAATATTTTCATTCTCACAATTAAGATTTTCATTCCAAGAGTATTCATCTAAACATTGAATATTGCTTTATTCAACAGAATGCTTTAACTACTTTAGGTTGATAAAAAAACAGAAATGAATATATGCTTAAAGTCGATTTAACCTAAGGCTAATCAAATTTAAATGTTGAGACCTCTTATAAAAAAATATTTCCGCTGAGTCTGGTTTTGGCTCAGTGGATAGAGCGTCGGCCTGCGGACTGAAGGGTCCCAGGTTCGATTCCAGTCAGGGGCATGTACCTTGCTTGTGGGCACATCTCCACTGTGGGGCATGCAGGAAGCAGCTGATTGATGTCTCTCTCTCATCGATGTTTCTGACTTTCTATCTCTCTCCCTTCTTCTCTGTAAAAAATCAATAAAATATATTACAAAAAAATATTTCCATTCCATTCAGGAGATAAGGCAGGCGGGTCCAGGTAGTTTTGTTCCCTATTCCCTGCCTAAGTCTGCATCATGAGCCATGCTATGTTGGGGATCCCTCTAATAATTTTGTGAATACACAGTGGGACTTGGAGGAAGAAAATAAATTGCAATATGATTTTGGCCCCTGGGTTTCAACTCTCTTGCCAGCCATATTTCCCTCCTAAATTTCTAAAATTTTCTAGCTGAATTCTCCCTAGATGTGCCCATAATCTGTTGAGATTTTACAGTGATTGGTTGTCCTGTAATGCCAGGTCTTTCTTAGGTTGAAGAAAAATTGTAATATTTTAGTTTGGTTATTTAAGTTAAAAATAAGAGGGTGGATGGTTCAGGCTAGTTGGAGTGTCATCCCATACAACAAAAGGTTGTGGGTTTGATCCCTCATAGGGGCAGGTATGAGAGGCAAACAATCAATGTTTCTCACAATGATGTTTCCCTCCCTCTCTTCCTTCTTTTCTCTCCAAGAATCAATAAAAACATATCCGCAGGTGAGGATTTAAAAGAAATTATGGATTGGGCCACACTTTCTATAACTCTGCGCATCTGTTAGTAGTCACCAACATGCATCACTTTTAGGAGCGGGAATACCTGCTATTCCTGCTTCCATTGAAGTAATTTATGGTAAACAATTTGTCTCAATTCACAAATAGAACGAAATACATGTATAGCCCTCTCACACCCAATTAAGCAGAATATGACCCAATCTCCAAGCGAGTTCTAAATTGTTATGGTAAGAGAGCCATAGGAAATCCAAAATTATTATTTTTCATTACACTGCTCATATGAGATGGACATGCTCTCTCCAGACCCCTTCGTTTCTCATGTGTCTAACACTGTTTATATCTTGTCTTAATTCTCATAGAAAACATATGAAGCAGGCCACAGGAAAATGAGGTGTGGAGTGAATAAAAATAGTGGCACATCTACCAAATGTCCTAGATGAGATTTGGACCAAAGTAACAACTCCTTTTCTTTTTCTTTTTATTTTTTCTGAAAAAAGAAAGTAACTTTTAAATGTCATTCACTGGTGAATGAAAAATAAAACACATCACTGACGTCCATATTTGACCATACTTTTGGAAGAGAGAGGCTGATGGTTTTGGTGTGTGTGTGTGTGTGTGTGTGTATGTGTGTGTGTGAGTGTGTGTGTGTGTGTGTTTAAACTTAGAAAAAGCTGACTGTGAAAGTTTTGAAGACACTCCTTGTTCCTTTTTTATGCTGACTCAGCAAAACCAACTATTACTGTTTTGGTGTAGTTAAATACAGTGTGTGTGCCAGTCTAAAATATACAAGTAGTTAGATTCAATTCTTAGATCTAGGGAACCTAGTCAGCTTTCCATTGTATGGTGAATAATTTTTTGTTACAATTAATTATTAATTTGATCCTCAATTACGTAGAAAAAATGTTAATGAGTAAAAGTGACCAATATTTGACCTCTTTTCATAGAGTCTTAATTGAACAATAAGTATTTATTCTAAAGTAATCCTGGGTTCCAATGGGAGATGATAAATAATTGCTGTATTAGGCTCATTGATTAAGATTATAAAAAGTTATTCGTGTGAGGGTGAGGGGGCCACAAATTTATCTTGTCCTTAGTTTAATTTGAATTCTGTCAATAAAAGGGGGAATAATTGTGGTACTCATATTTTATAAAAAAAACTCATTTCTCTTACAATTAATGTCTTTTCATTCAGTGACCAATTAATCCAAAAATAAATTATTGCCCTCAACCATCATAGAGAACATTGTTTAATAACATTTTCTTTGCATTGTTTATTTATTTTCCAATAAATTAGTCTATTGATATAAACAACCACCAAATAAATGGAAAGCAATTTAAAGGATTATTTTCACAGCATTACTTAGTCAAACTTTATTAAAAGTTGGTGAAGAAGGAATTAATACTTATCACTTATTATACACTATAGAATGTTCTACATATCTATATCTATCTGTCTATCTATCTATCTATCTATCTATCTATGTATCTATCTATCTATCTATCTATATACAAGCCTAGGCGACTATTCCATTATTTGGCCGACAGGCTGACTGTCTGATTAGTAGCTATAACATGCAATGGCCACCAGGGGGCATACACTGAGATTTGTAGCTATAATGTGCACTGACCACCAGGGGGAAGACATTCAACACAGGAGCTGCCTAGTGGGGTGACTTGGCATCTGCAGTTCTTGGATGATGCACCAGGAACCAGAGAGGAGGGAGCCAAGTTCTGGGGTGCATCACCCGAGAACCACCCTCTCGCAATGTGGGACCCCTCGGGGGATGTTGGAGAGCAGTTTCAGCCCAATCTCTGCAGGCAAGGCTGAGTTTCCCCACCGGTGTACAAATCCATGCACCAGGCCTCTAGTTTAATACATTTTACTTACTATAATTAAATTTGATAAGACAAATTATATTACTCCCATATTATAGATAAGGAAACTAAATCTCAAGAGAGGCTATAAAACTTGGACCAGTCCCACAGATGTTTCAGTGACAGTGTACAGAGTTTCATCTACTTTACTTTATGCTCATTCACTAGGAAAATCAGTCTAGCCAAATACGTTCCAAAATTACTTTTTAACATTATTAGTCTAATTTTAAAATCCTACTAATATCTTCAAAGTTCCTAATGAATACATCATCAAATAGCTATTGTATGGAGCACAGTATGGGACAGAGTTGTTCAGACAACGAATGGGATTAATACTTTTTCAAATGCTGCAAGTAACAGGGTGATTGTCCTGTTATCCCTTATTCCCTCTTGGCAAAACTATTAGCTGTGAAAATGCGTGGCAGTCATGACTGGAGGTGTTAATAAGGCCTCTTCAGAGATTTCAACCATAATTAGCAGTAATTACCCAGCAAAATAAAACAGAAGAGAGAGAAGGAGGGAGATACTAAAAATAAAAATGAAGAGAGAAATGAATAATTCAGAGCCAGGCAGACCTATGTTCTAGTTTTGGCTCCAACACTTACCAATGACCTTGAGCAAACAACTGACAGGCTAAGCTCACTTTTTAAGTCGTCAAGAGGAGATAATGTCTGTCTTGTAAGGTTATTGGACAATTTAATCATGGAGATATTTCTAGCACAGCTCCAGCATCAAATGAAGTCTCAGTAGCTGTTAATTTCTTCTTTTCCTATTCGTTTCCCCTTGTTGTGTTCTTGTCTAATAATTAGCATCGGTTCCAAATTGTCCTTGGAATGTGGCCCAAGGCTTGAGGCAGCGTTTTCAACCATAAAGCCAAAAAATAACATGTACCCAGGGGAGAGCTATTTGATGTAGTGATGGTTGAATCTGTTGATGGCATCCTAATTTACACCGAAGGAAAAACTCAGAGATTCCTTACGATGATGACTCTTCAGAGTTTTCAGGAAGAATTATTCTCTGTAGGAGAAGAGAATTGCTTTATATGCTTCTCTTTTAATGCGTCTCATTACACCTTTCAAACATATACATTTCATTACACGCTTCCATTAAAGCATCTCATTATAACTTTCAAATATGTGCATCTCATTACATTTCCTTTAAGGATCTTTACATATTCTCCATTTGTGAATTTCATTAGAGCCGTTCCCTTGTATATCTCATTACTAAATTGCTTTCATGTATGTTATTAAAACCTATATTTCTCATTACATTACTTAAACATGCACATCTCATTATACCTTTCTATTTATGCATCTCATTACACTCTTCAAAAATGTGTATGATATTACATCTTTCTTCTTTGCATATCTTTACATTTGTCCAATTATGCATCTCATTATGCCATTTCATTATGCATTTTAGTCTCCCGTTTCTTTTATCTATGCCATTGAACTCCTTAAACTGGAGCTTCTAAGTAAACCTCTAATTTCTGCTATTTTATTCACCTTCTAGATATGTTGATTTTTCTGTGGGAGTTTTCCAGCACTCCTTAAAAATATAAATCTCAGGCTGAGGATTGATGGCATCACTCTCTTAAGTATGCATTTTAGAATATGTCCCTTAAACTCTTCTTTTCTTTTTTTCTATTGAAACCTTTTAAGAAAAACAATACATGCTTTCCTTGAAAATGTTAAATAATATATTGCATTACACTACTCAAATAGCAACATCTCCTTTATTGCGACTTCCTTGTATCCTTTGTTTTAAACCTTCTAGTATTTTCTTCAAATATCTGCATCTTATTGTGTACTGCTCCTTGCCCTCAACCAGTTATGTTTCTTTTCTTTCCTTAAATCATCTCTATCTTGGATGGTTGGGGTTACACTATAATCTGGTCATTATCCTCAGATATAAATGGAATCGCCCCTATTGTTTGTTCTTCTCTAGGTTATTATGTTTCCTCTATACAAATATCCTTTCTCCCTAAGGCAATAGATGCCTTTGGAATAAATTAAGGAGTCAAATGTAACCGAATGGTTCATGTGTTCCTTTACATAAATTCTATTTTATTATCAGAGCATTTTTCTCGCAGTGCTATTTAAGACCATAGAGTTGTTGAAATTTCAACATTCATGTTCTTTAATTGTGCAGCATTATTAGCAGTAATAAAATAAGCTGTAAGGGGGCATTTATAATGTGGACATATAAAATCAAGATTCTACCGATAAGAAACCCATTGTTATTTAAATAATATGCCCAAGAGTCTATAAATTTGAGTACAAATTGGGACCCTTATTAAGTATAATTTCTTGAGGACATTCTAAGTATAGATCCATTTAGCCCAGATATGCCTCTTTCACCAGAAAGAGCACCGAATTAGGTCCCATATATTAGATTTAATGCCACATTTGTCCTTTATACGGTGTAAAATAATTTACTATGTGGAAAGAGTTTAATTTATTTGAGTAAGTTTACCAAGGCATCGAGTTAACTCATATATGTATAATCTCCTATAAAGCAGAAATAAACTTTTTAAAAAGTTCAGTTCCCTTCTTAAGATACTTTGTGTCATTTTGGATTTCTTTTCATTATATCTTTCATTTATTTATTTTTAATAATTCAACAAGTTTTTTTGTTTTGTTTTATTTTTAATCCTCACCAGCGGATATTTTTTATTGATTTTAAGGAGAGTAGAAAATGGAAGATTCACATAGAGAAACACTGATGTGAGAGAAAAACATCAATTAGTTGCCTCCTTCATGAGATCCAGCCAGGGCCCAGGCCAGGGGGGAACCTGCTACCAAGGTATGTGTCCTCAAGCAGATTTGAACTCAGGACATTTTGGTTCACAGAGCAATGCCCTGTCCACTAAGCCAAACCAGCTAGGGCTTAACACGTATTTTGAGTTCCTATTATATTCCAGGTCCTTTTCCAAGTTATGGAAACAGAAAGGCAGAAACAAAAATCCAGGTCTAATAGAAAGTATATACTTAGTGGGGACAATATATAATACATGAATCCATAAAAATGATGAAAAAACATACATATAGTACGTAAAACAACAAAGGTGAGGAGACATCTTCAGACAAATAATAGGGTAGTTCTTAGCAGCAGTGTTGACAATGGCCAGGAGAAGAGAAGATGGTGTCACAAGCTCTAGTGAGAGTTGAAATATGGAAGACGGGGTGCGAGAGCTGTGGTTGCACAGGGGTGAAGGCAGGGTCATAGAGCTGAAGAAGGAAGAAACCAAGGGGTAACTATCCCAAATTCTTGATGCCCATCCTGTGATCTTCTGCTGGTGTCTCCCATTATCGGGACCCATCAGAAATGGAGAGAGAACCCTGATGACATGTGCATTCTGTAGCTAGAATCTTGACTGTATGTAGGGGATAATATCCAAAACACAAGTTGAGGCTTTTGATGGGAACATAAGTGGTTAATTTCTGGTAAAAGGTGTGAAGATATTGAAAATGGGAGTGGATATGCATAGGTGAGAATATGTGAAAAATCTCTGTGATTACTAGGGTTTTATCAGTGCTCTGGAAAGTAAAGTGATCAGGTGAAATAAAGGGAGAATGGGAGAGGAGATGTTGGAATTTAAGTATAGTATGTAATATTTCTTTTGAACCTGATAAAAACTTTGAGATGTCAAAACCGGCATTATTAATATTTTCATTATATAACCCAAAAAGGTAGATCTTAGAAGAGTTGAATAATTTATGCATATCAACTTTTTTTTGAGTGAAAGTGTTTTCTTGTTGTTTTTCTTTGTGATCAAATCATGCTTATTGTAAAAGTGAAATTAGTAGGAGAGGGAAGGAGAGATTGGAATAGAAAGGTACCAGTATTCTTGAGGGTGCCAGATGCAGCCAGGTTCTGTCTGATTGTGTGATCAAAACTGATTCATTATCCCTTATCAGCCTTTTCCTATCAGGAGAAGGTGGCAAGACTATCTGGGTGGAAGAGAATCAAGTTTACTTGTAATATAAAATGCTCTACAGAATGTAAATGAAACACTACTTCAAAAATATTAAACTGTAACTATTCTCAGGAATGATGGTATTTTAGTATAGCAATTCAAAAAAGCATGGTCTTTTCCCACCTAATTAGTGTCATGAAATCCCAAGAAACAAATACACACCTATTTTTATTTAAGTATTTTATTTTATTTATTTTAAAAATATATATCTTTATTGATGTCAGAGAAGAAGGGAGAAGGAGAGAAAGTTAGAAACTTCAAAGATGAGAGAGAAGCATTGATTGGCTGTCCCCTGCATGCACTCTATGAAGGATAGAGCCTGCAACCCAGGCATGTGTCCTTAACCTGAATAGAAACCATGACTCTTTATTCTGCAAGCTGAAATTCTATCCACTGAGCCAAAATGGCTAGGGCTTAAATATTTTAGAAATGTTTCAATTTCATTAGGAAAGGAGATAGAATTAGAGAATGAAAAATAAATTGACATATAATCTCCAAGCATCTTGGAATACACTAATATATATATATATATATATATATATATATATATATATATATATACATATATACATATATACATATATATACATATATACATATATACATATATACATATATATACATATATACATATATATATACATATATACATATATATATATATATATATATATATATAGAGAGAGAGAGAGAGAGTCCGGGTCCAGAATGACCAAAACTCACCAAACTGGAAGTCAGTATTGGGTTTCCTTGGTGACCCAGCATTGACTGGTGTAGGGGCTGCAGATCAGGCCCAGAGTGCGGCCTACAGAGAGAGAGGCCTGCAGAGAGAGGCAGGGTCTGATCCCCAACCTCCGTGGCAGCTGTTGATCAGCCATTGCCTCTCTTTTTCTCTTCTGACTTTGCAGGCAGCCACACCTCCCTTCTCAGGGACTAGTGATCAACCCTGCCTCTTTGATCAGGCCCAGAGATAGGCCTGGATATGTTGACTGCCATAGAACGAAATTTGGGTGAAGTGCCAGAAGCCAATGACTGCCTAGGAGGCAGAGCTTTTGATGCTGATTGGCATAGAAACTGACCAATCAGAACCTAATCTGGGTGAAGTGTGAGGAGCCAATGGCTGACTAGGAGGCGGGACTTTTTATGCTGACTGGAATATAAACTAACCAATCAGAACCTAATCTGGGTGAAGTGTGAGGAGCCAATGGCTGACTAGGAGGCGGGACTTTTTATGCTGACTGGTATATAAACTGACCAATCAGAACCTAATCTGTGAAGGCAAAACCTAAGATGTGGGCTGAGGAGGGGTTTTAAGGGTAATAGCACTTTGCTGTAAGGTATAAGAAAAGGGTTCAATTATTTAATGACCAGTTTGGCAGTATAGTGCATATGGCTGGCTATCAGTTCAGATTTAGGGATTACCTGTTTTTGTCTGCCAACAGCATCTCCTCCTGCTGAAAAAGCCCCTCTCCCCCCACCATTTAGGCAATTCTATCCTATATAATCGATCTACTGGAATACTACTAAAAGGGTAATATACTAATTAGACTGGGTTGACCTGCCATCTTCCAGATAACCAATTTCATTCCAGACAAAGCCATGGTGGTGGGGGCTGAGGCAGAGACAATTAGAGGAGATCAGGCCAGCAGGGGATGGCAGTTGGGGGTGAAATCAGGCTGGCAGGGGAGGGCAATTGGGGATGATACCAGGTCAGCAGTGGAAGTCAGTTAGGGACGATGAAGCAGGCAGGCAGAGGCAGTTAGGGGTGATCAGATAGGCAGGTAGGTGAGCAGTTAGGACCCGGCAGTCCCAGGTTGCAAGAGGGATGTCTGACCACCAGTCTGGTGGTTGAACATCCCCCAAGGAGTCCCTGATTGGAGAGGGTGCAGGCTGGGCTGAGGGATCTCCCTCCCACCCCATGCATGAATTTCATGCATCAAGCCCCTAGTTGGGAAATCAAAATATCTTTTTTAACTGGAAGATAAAAACTTGGGGATAAAGTTCACAGCTGCCTTCAAAATTTGAGAGAATTACTATTGAAACTTGCTATGTCAAAGACTGTCATAGAAGCCAACAGTGTCAGCATTTCTAACCGACAGCTCCTTAGAATTATGGAATACTGTCTTTGAGGTAGACTGGTATCACAATGGATTTGCTGTTCAATTTCTTTCCAGTCTTTTCCCTTTCACATTCACAACCTGTCTGTGTCAACTTTCTTTCCGTAAACCTGAAGAAAATGAACTGAGGTAGAGGAAGAGGGAAAATTGACAGGGGGTACATTCCTGAGCAGCATTTCTTATATAATTTCTAAAAGATTGGGAAATATGTCAAAAGATGACCAGAACTTGTGATCCTTCAAGACATAAATCTTGTCTTTATTTGGATGAAGTTAAAAGGAAGTTAACATTCAGAAATTATACTTTGATCTACGTTTTGAATAAGTGCCAGGTCTACTTGACTATTTTCCAACAAAGATCTAGAACTTTCCCCATGTACTATAATTATTTTTTTTTTGCAAATTGCAGGTAGGTAAAATATAATACACAATGTTAAATATATTCTTAAACATGTTAAATTTCCAAAATAAGCTTTCTCTTCTCAACTTTAGAATTATTAATATTTAGGCCACCTAATTTTTGTGGGAAGAGGCTGCCCTGTAACACCCTCAAATTATGACAACAAAAATGTCTCCAAATACTACCAAAGTTCCATAGAAGGCAAAATCAACCCAGTTTAGAATCATTCATCTAAATAGAAAAGCAAACACCTTTTTTTTTTTGCTTTTGTTTTTGCTTTATCTTCCCATTACATTTAAATCAAGGTGAAAGCCCAGCCGGAACATAATTTAAAGGATCACCACTTTATTATCAGTTTCCAAATCTTTCTGATATTAACTGTTTGGGTTTTTTTTTAAAAAAAAAAAAATATATATATATATATATATATATTGATTTTAGAGAGGAAGGGAGAGGGAGAGAGAGATAGAAACATCAATAATGAAAGCAAGTCATTAACCAGCTGCCTCCTGCATGCCCTTCACCGGGGATCCAGCTGGCAATCCACGCATGTGCCCTGACTGGGAACGCAACCTCAACCTCCAGGTTCATAGGTCGATGCTTAACCACTGAGCCATGCTGGCCAGGAAATACTTCCAATTTTTAATATTTTCCAGAGACTGAAAACAAATTGTTATTGCAATTTTATCAAGTTTTATCTCTTTTCTCTATGAAAGAGAGAATTTAAGTACCTCATACAGCCATTCCGAAATATTTGATTTATTTTAATCCAGATATCATAAATAATAAAGAGGTAATATACAAATTTATCATCACTCCAACATACTAGATGGCCACCCCCATGTGTTCAAAGGTGGCCACCCCATGTGGGCACAAGATGACCGCCACAAGATGGCTGGCAGGGGATGGCAGTTGGGAGGAACCAGGCTTGCAGGAGAGGGCAGAAGGGGGTGACCAGGTTTGGAGGGGAGGACTGTTAGGGGTGACTGGACTGGCAGGGGAGGGCAGTTAGGGATGACCAGGCCAACAGGGGAAGGCAGTTAGGGGCAATCGGGCCATCAGCGGAGCTGTTAGGCATCCATCAGGTTGGCAGGGGAATGTTAGGGGGTGATCAGGCTTGCAGGCAGAAGTGGTGAGGGGCAATTAGGCAGGCAGGCTAGCAGTTGGGAGCCCACAATCCTGGATTGTGACAGGAATATCTGATTGGGATCAGGCCTAAATGGGCAGTTGGACATACCTTGAGGGGTCCCAGATTGGAGAGGGTCCAGGCTGAGATGAGGGACACCCTTATACCCACTCCTGGACACAAATTTCATGCACCGAGACTCTAGTATTTACGATATGTGAAAGTAAAAAGACAGAATGAATTTGATGATCTGTAAGGGTTGTTTTTGTTTGTTTTTGTGAATGATGCTCTGAATTGCATGTAATACACATGGCAGTAAGATATTGTTGTCCCTAACCTCTGTGGATTAAACTTCTTTTGATTACCTCATTATGCTTTTGTCAAAGAAACGGACCACATAAGTGGATGAAATTACCTTTATTTAGTGACTTACTTAAATTCCAAAAATTGAATTTTATCTTAAAATTAAAAAAAAAATGAACATGTTAAAATGCTTAACATTCTATGCCTTCACCTAACTTCCTTCTACCAAAACATTTTACATTATTTAGTTATATTATGTACTGTTTCCTTTTTTCTTCCAATGAAACCAACTTCAATCATGCAAACATTTCAATTCAAATAGTTATGAGAAAATAGGTCAGTGCAGGAGGCAACCAATCAATGTGTCTTCCTCATACTGATCTCTCCCTCTTCCTCTTTCTCTCTCTCCTCATCTCCCTCCCTCCCTTTCACTCTCTAAAAATCATTTGAAAAAAAATATCCTTGCATGAGGATTGGCAAAAAAAAAAAGGGGGTGGTGGTGGTGGTGGTGTGTTTAAATGAAAAGGAGAAAATGATATGACAGAACTCAGAATGTTTACAGTAGTTCCTTTTATATTTCATTTCTACTTTTTTTTCTTCAAACTTGAACCTCTTCTTTCATCTCTGTGCTCTCCTGTTCTTGTATATTAACTATATAACACATGTCTGTTAGATTTCCATTTATTGTCAGCCATTGCATATTGCTAAGTATGACATATATATAAGGATTTTTATGATAGCACTAATTAGTAAGTTATTAAAATGATAGTACTATAATCATTGATGATTTATAAATATTTTCAAAATATATTTTATTGATTTCAGACAGGAACGGAGTGAGGGAGATAGAAACATCAATGATCAGGGAGAATCATTGATTGGCAGCCTCTTTCTTGCCCACACTGGGGATCACAACCTTAACTTAGGCATGTACCCTGACCAGGAATCGAATCAGTGACTCTGGTTAATAGATCAGTCTCAACCACTGACCTACGTTGCCCTGGCTGTAATTATTTTTAAAGACAATCAAAAACAGTTAGAGAGTATGGTAGTTACCTGTAGCACAAGGGATGGGGGAAATTAGAGGGAGGGTTATAAATGATGATAGAAGGAGATTTGACTTGGATAGCGAACACATAATAAAATAAACAGATGATGTATTATAGAATTGTACACCTGAAACCTATCTAATTTAATTTACCAAAATCATCCCAGTAAACTCATTAAAAATTAAAATACACTTTCTGAAATTCAATTAATTGACAGAAAAAAATGAAATGTTTGTGTGTAAGTAATTAGAAAAACATATGTTCTCTAATATAGAATTCAGTGCTTGGAGTATGCTGTATAATGATATCTAACTTTAAAAATACATCACATCATTTGGCAGGCAGCCAAAGGATTACTGGCATATCATAAGTAGTCCCTGAAAAGTATAAGAGATGTAGGAATTAATTATTCCTAGTTATTTCTTTTCACTTATGACATGAACCTGTTTTTGATAATTTTATTAATTTCAAGAAGGAAATACATATTAAAGGATTCAAGAAACCTTCCTTGAATGCATTCTGGTTAAAAAAAAAAAAGCAAGAGAAATAGAGAGAGAGAGAGAGAGAGAGAGAGAAAGAAAGAAACACCTTCTCCTGCTATTATGAAACATTCCAAACAGGATCATGCTTATTTGGCTGGCACCCTGAAATTCAGAATTTAAATTACTGAGCATGTACAAGTTTTTTTAAAAAATACATATCACGCCAAACTGGTTTGCTCAGTGGATAGAGCATTGGCCTGCGGACTGAAGGGTCCCAGGTTCAATTGAGGTCAAAGACATATATGTTTCGGGCACATCTCCAGTGGGGGGCGTGGAGGAGGCGGCTGATCAATGTCTCTCATTGATGTTTCTCACTTCTATCCCTCTCCCTTCTTCTCTGTAAAAAATCAATAAAATATATATATTTTTAAATACATATAGGGACTATTTTCTTTTAACCTGAATTACAACTGGTACCCAAATCCACACTGTGGAAAAATTACATCTTATTAGCAGAATAGTTAATCTAAACCTAACATATAGTTATCTACAAATAATACCTCTTGAGGTTCACCAGAACCTCTCTCTAATGGTCTGGAAAACTCTCAGATTAATGTTGCTGAAAGATTAACTTTTGTAACATTGAGTGTGGGTTTCTTTTCATTGGCCACTTTCTGAGTTCTCTTCTTACTCTGCACTAGTTTATGCCAGGATTCATATTTTCTTAAAGCAGTATCCTTATTCCCGATTCAAGACCATTGTTATCAAACTTGGCCATTTCAGTATCTCACATGTAAGATTAACGCTTAAAATTGGTCCTTCCTCAATGCACTTAAAAGAGTTGCTGTCTCTCAGTGGTCTCCACAATGTACTTGGGTTTATTTTTTTTATTTTCATGTTGAGCAATTCCTCATACTCATTACATATATTTTAGTAGAACATCAAATTCTGTGTGTCACTCTAATTTTTTTGTTTTGTTTTGTTTTATTATTGCTACCAAACAGAACAAAACAGGATCTCTTCTGGTTTAAAATACAGCCAGGCTTCATCACTATCCAACCCTTTATTTATATACAGTGGTACTTCGAGATACGAGTTTAATTCATTCCGTAACCTTGAGGCGTGGGAAACTATGAGACGCTCGAGTCACGGTAATCTGGTGGGTCATGTGCAGCCAGCCAATCCTCACGATTACTCGTATCTCAAATGTTGCTCATATTTCAAAACAAAAATCGCTCACTTGACGGCTTGTATCTCAAAAATCTCGCATGTTAGGGCAGTCGTATCTCGAGGTACCACTGTACTAAAGGCCCAGTGTGCACCAGTGGGGTCCTCCGGTCTGGCCTGCACCCTCTCGCCATTCTGGACCCCTCGGGTGACATCAGACTGCCAGTTTTGGCCTGATCCCCACAGGCCAGGCCGAGGGACCTCTAGTATTCATATAGGATCTTTGGTTAGTCTCTTCCCGCCCTCACCCCTGACCCTTTCCTCTGAGATTCATCAGTCTATTTCATGTTTCCATACCTGTGTATTGAACTTCTTCCCCCTGGTGGTCATTGCATGTCAAATGGTGGGACAGTTGCATAGGCTTGTGTGTGTGTGTGTGTGTGTGTGTGTGTGTGTGTATGTGTGTGTGTCTGTGTGTGTGTATGTGTGTGCATGATAAAGACTATATGATGCAGAATAGTCTTTAAATGCTCATTATTATTTTAAAAAAACTACTAATTTAATCCTTCCCAAATCATGAATTACTTTCTGGTTTTTAATGTTAAGTCTAACATTCTCTCCCAAATGCCCAATGATGAGACTAATCTGATCGTATGCTACTTTTTTCACCCATGTCTGCCTAAAAGACACTTGTGACTTTGCTAGAGGCCCAGTGCATAAAATTCATGCATTAGGAGGGGTGCCCCTCAGTCCAGCCTGCACCCTCTCCAATCTTCTCTAATCTGGGACCCCTCAAGGGTTGTCCAACTGCCCTGGTAGGATGGGGCCTAAACAGGTATCTGGATATTCCTCCCAATCCAGGATTGCTGGCTCCCAACTGCTCACTTGCCTGCCTTACTGATTGACCCTAACCACTTCTGCATGCCAGCCTGATTGCCCCCTAACCACTCCCCTGCCAGCCTGATTGATGCCTATCTGCTCCCCTGCCAGCCTGTTTGCCTCTAACTACCCTCCCCTGATGGCCTGGTCACCCTTAACTGCCCTCCCCTACAGGCCTGGGTCCCCTCCTACTGCCCTTCCCTGCAGCCCTGGTTGCCCCCAACTTCCCTTTTTCTACCAGCCTGATCACCCCTAACTGCCCTCCTCTGCAGACTTGATCACCCCCAATTGCCCTCCCTTGCAGGCCTAGTCCCTCCAAACTGCCCTCCCCTGCTAGTCTGACTGCCCTCCCTTGCAAACTTGGTCCCTGCCAACTGCCCTCCCCTGTAGACCATCTTGTGGCAGCCATCTTATGTCCACATGGGAGCAGCCATCTTATGTTTTGGAGTGATGGTCAATTTGCATATTGCTCTTTTATTAAACAGGATTAGATTATTTTCCTTTCTTTTGCTTATAAAACTCTCCAACTTCCACAGACTTTTAAATCCTTGCATGAATATAAAATTTTACCAGTTGAAAACTTAAATACTGAAGTTAAAATAAAAAAAAAATTTCTATGAAAGACTTACTAACTGATCCTTTATTAATAAGTATCTCCTTTGAAAACATGTAGCAAAAATCATGGAATTTATTTCTTGACTGTTTTATACTGATTCTTTATCATCATGCTATATTAATTTTGCTAAACCGTTGGAAGGGCCAGCTAAAGGGCATTTTTAATTATCAGTATACAGTTACTTGTCTTAAAGTTTAGGGTGTCATTAGTGTGAATTTGATTTATTGAATAGCTGTTAATTCTTTTATTTAAGGATCAAACTTTTTAAAAAGTTTTTTCAGTCTCTTGAGTGTTATAGAGATCTATCTGAGCCATTTATTATTCTATTTTGAGGCTATCAAGATACCTTTGGAAGTTTATTTTTTAATAAAAATAATGCATTTAATTATTGACTCTAACATATAAAAGGCAGGTTGTTACCTTTATTCTGTTGTTTCAGGAATCTTTTGTGGGCTTCTAGGGAAATCTGAGTGAAGAATTATTAAACAATGATGCTCTCATTCACACAATGCCATCTGATAGAGGAGTTTGAAAGGGAAAACAGGTCTTAATAGGCAGGGTCATATTGTGGAAATGTGTTAATGTTATCACATTCTCTCCACCGCATGCTTGACTGACTTTTATCTGCTCTTCTCCACTGATGCACAGCTTACTCATTGTGTTGGGGAGAGTTAGTGCCAGATATTGTGACTGGAGAATTAAGCTAAGCCTCTTTTTCCTCTTATTTGCATTTTCCCTTTCAATGTATTTATTTATTTTTAGAGAACAATTAACATAACTATCAGTAATACATTTGGGGCTGTGCTAAATGTAAATTTCAAACCACATATTTCCAGATTTTCTATTCTAATGCCCTCATTACCTTTACCCCCTAAAAAAAAACATAGAAGAATGAAAGTGGATCCTACTACTTAATGCACTATTTTTATTATGTCCTTAAAGGGAAAAAAAATAAGATTTCACATTGTGAGTTTAATTAAAGTAAGTGGAGAGTTTAAAAGATGGAAGAATCATGGTGTTTCTTAATTGTGCTTTTGACTTAACGTTTAATGATTCTTTCCAACTTACCCCGTATCACACCATTGACATTGGTTGCATCTATTTTAATAGGAGTTTTTTAAGGGAAAATATACCCCTCTATATTGTTTACTCGGAGCTAAACCCATAACCTGTGGGTGAAAATAACTTGTTTGCTACTCTTTAGGATTTTATCGGTCTCTGGGGCAAGGTGAGAAGAAAATCAATAAACCCACACTTTTTTCATTAAACTTGAGATCATTCCTAGGTTACTTCAGTATTGCCTCAAAAGGTAATTTAAATAAGCTATTTATAATTAGTCATTTCATTTATATTTTTCTTAATATTAAACTCTTCACATTTAATGGCTGAAATATATAATAATAAAAGCATAATATGCTAATTAGATGGGATGTCCTTCTGGACGACCTTCTGGATGAAGGCTGGGTTGCAAGGGAAGCCCAGGTCCCGGGTTCCAGAGGGAAACCAATGCCAGCAGCCAGGGGAAGGAAGACCTACTCTTGCATGAATTTCGTGCACCAGGCCTCTAGTGTAACAATAAAAAACAGAATGGCTAGTGCATAGGAAAAGTGTGACTTTAGATTAAGACATTGTATAAAATGAAGCTAGAATACAATAGGGAGAAAAAGCATCATTATCAGTAAGAACAGAAATGTAAAGTAGAGTCAAGCCAAGAACTAAGGTAGAATTTATTCAAGTGAGCAAGTATTCCAAGACTAAATCCCTACAAGTACTCTGGCCTCATTATTCACAAGCATTCCTTTACCCTGCATTCTTTGCTGAAGACATTTTAAAGAACCATGTATATCCAAGTAAAAATACCCAGAAAGCACAGTCTGCATGAGATCCATTTCTTCTCTACCTAGGGGGAAGAATACTGGTGAAGTTTGCAGGTACCTGGAGTGGAAAGGGAAAGTGACCTCAGATTGGACAAGGGTTTGGGTGAGGGGCTTAAAGGAATGTCTGAGTCTACATGCTCTAGAGCAGTGGTTCTCAACCTTTCTAGTGCTGCGACCCTTAAAACAGTTCCTCATGTTGTGGTGACCCCCAACCATACGTCATAACTGTAATTTTGCTATTGTTACGAATGATAATGTAAATACCTGTGTTTTCCGATGGTCTTAGGCGACCCCTGTGAAAGTGTCCTTCGACCCCCAAAGGGGTCGTGACACACCCACTGCTCTAGGGTGTGCTGGGCAAGTACCTGTCTGTCCTGTAGCTCATGTCACAGACAAAAAGCAAAATGTCCCACAAATCCACACTGAGAAGAGAGAAGCAAAACCATGAGAGAGATGATCATAGCAGACTCAACCTTACTAATAAAGTCCCAGAAACAGTACCAACTATGAGAAAATCAGATATGTAGTCAACAATATTATTGTCTGTCTTCTTTCATCTGACAATGTGATTACTGCTGATGAGGGAGACAAACTTATGACAGTAAGTGACAATATTTGTGTGTGTGTGTGCACGCACGTACACACATGTATAGGTATATACACATATATATTTATCAAGTGTACTGAGAGGAGTAGGGACGGGGGTTTGGTTGAAGAAGAGTTTATGAGAAAGAGATACCTTAATGAGCTAATTCCTAAAAATTAGCAATCATGAACTTCATCATTTCATCACTCTTATTAGAGCAATGCCAATTCTAAATTCAACTTCCTGTCTTAAAATCTCTCTTTGATTTTGCACTCATCACAAGCTTTATGCTAACAGACACATTACTGTGCATGTTGGTGGGAAAGTAAACTTGTAATTATTCATATGCAAAATAATGCAATAATGAATAAGTAATAGTACAAGAATAAACTGTTTCACATACAATTGTAAACCTACTTTGCTCCATCCACCCTGTCATATTTCAATTGCATTCTACTTGATGGAAATTTTAGTGAAAGAATAGTAGTGGGCATCTTGGCCAGTTTTTAGGGCATTAGATTGAATTCTTTTAATATTTATTAAGATTCATAAAGACATAAAGAAGAGAGATTTATTTTCTTCTTGTGGAAATTTACTTGAAGAGGCAAATACTATGGATTTAAGATCACTCCGGGTTATAACTTGTTTTGAAAAAACAATAGCATTTGTTTGTAAGCAATCTAAATTTACATTTCCTTTCATCACAATAAACATTCCACAGAAGTAACATTGTAATCAGAGTCTTTTAACAGTTATTTCTGGGGAAGAATATTTGAGTAGTAACTCGGTTCTCATAATGTTGAAAACATAGTTTTTAGCATGAGGAAGATTTATCCATTTGGAGGATGAAATGCTTTAACACTGTTCATTTTCCATCCATTACAAGGATGGTTTAAAATAGACCAGATTCTTCATCGAAGCCAGAACATATGCACACACACGAAATGATTGCTTCAAAAGATACGAAGCCTTATACCTCTTTCCTGAGATGTGATTCCAAAGTACAGCGGGAGGACTCTTGTCTTGGAATATGAAAGGGAGATCCAGCTAAAATGGTCCTGATTAAAGATCATTTTGAATTCTCCCTTTTTTAATGGAGATGAAGAAGGCGCATTTTGTGTGGAGTTTTGTTTTGACGCAGCCTGCCACGGAGCTGTTTAAATCAAGCCTCATACCCACATTATTTCGGTTGCCAAAAACATCAAAACAGCAACAAAGGAAAAGCTAACCTTGAAAATTCAGCTTGTATTTCAGCCCTTGTAAACAAGTTACCATGGAGATGATGCCCAAGTGAGCTACAGGCTTGACTCGAAACAGCCTCTGTATGTGGACTGTCAGCACAATGTAACATGACATCCGTGCTGTTCCCGAGAAAACCTGCATATGTCCCGCATTTCTTAAAGTTCTGAGGAATGCCAGGTGAAAGCTTTAATTTCCCGAACTGTCATTGAGTGGCTTCAAAGACAGCACCATCAGGAAAGAGTTATTAGAAATTTTTAACCAAATTAAATGTTGTGTGTCTTTTAAAAATTTACTTTTCAATTAGTTTTTATTCAATATCATTTTGTGTTAGTTGCAGGCGTGCAGCATAGTGGTTAGAAAAATCATATACTTTATAAAGTGTTCCCAGTCCCCACCGGGCACCATACATAGCTATTACAATATTATTGACTGTATTCCCTGTGTTATACTTTACATCCCCTTGACAGCTTTTTGATTTATTTTATTTTATTTTATATCCACCAAAGGATGTTTATTGATTTGAGAAAGGGAGGGAGGAAGAGAGAGAAAGACATTAATTGGTTGCCTTCTGGATGCACCTCGGTCCGGGATCAAACCCACAACATTTTAGGGTATGGGACAGCGCTCCAACCAGCTGAGCCACAGGGCAGAAAATTAAGAACAAATACAGATTTTGATGACTGAGGTGTCATTTTTTAAATATTTTAAACCATGGAAAATAACATCCCTGTATCAGGAACTATTTGTATATATCCTTTCTTTCTCTGGATTTTTTTTTTTTTAATTCTAGTTCCTTTGTGAAAATACATATATTTTGGGTCAATAGTTTATGTTTCACAATTTTATGTTTTTCCTTGAAAAATTTGAATGTCTACCTTTCACAGGATTTAATTATTTTTTATAGTTAGATTTATCCAGTTATTACTTAAGCAATACATTTTTAAATTAAAATTAATTTATGAATATTATTTGAAAAAAAACAATAATTCCCATACAATTGTTGTATCATGGAAGATTATGTATGTGATTTGCCTATAAAATGCTGTTTTAGGCTAATAAAATAATACAATTCAAGTGCCTTGGCATTCAGTATGACCCTCATTTTTTTATATTTGACATTATCTGGCAATCTATAATAATAACAGTGTATTATGCAAATCAACCGAACAACCAAACGGAAGAATGACTGCCCAGATAACCTTCTGGACAACCTTCCAGACAACCTTCTGGACGAAGCCAGCTGCGAGGGCTGAGGCAGCTGGAGCTGCAAAGGCCTACTCTTGCAAGAAATTCATGCATCCAGCCTCTAGTTTATTAGAAATGTGAAGTCTCTGTGTCCATCTATAAACTAGCTTAGAATCCTTTCTAATAAAGATGAAATATGCAAATTGACCATCACTTAAAGACAAAGATGGCTGTGCCAATAGCCACAAGATGGTGGCACCCAATCCCGTCATCACCACCGGAGTTCCCCAGTCCTTTAAGCCCTCAACACAGGGGCAAGGTGCAAGTAGCACCCTGTCCCCCGTGGCAGGCACCCAGCAGGACTGGGTTGGCCATCACAATGTTGTGGAGCAGGTAGGTGCTGCAGAGAGCAGAGAAACATAAGGAGAGGGCCTAAGCCTTCAGTAGGACATCCCCTGAGGGCACCCAGATTGGAGAGGGTGCTGGTCGGGCTGAGGGACATCCCCCCATGCATGAATTTTGTGGACTGGGCCTCTAGAGTGTGTGTGTGCGTGTGTGTGTGCGTGTGTGTGTGTGTTTGTAAAAATTATACACACACACACACACACACACACTCATTGTGGTTTTGATTTGCTTTTCTCATATAAATAGTGAAATTAAGCATCATTTTATCAATGTATTGGCCATCTGTATGTTGTTTCTTCTTGGGAGAAGTCTCTGTTCAGATCCTCTGCCCATTTTTTTTAATTGGATTGTTTGTTGTTTTGTTGTTGAGCTGTATGAGTTCTTTTTATATTTTGGATATTTCCCCCTTATTGTAGAAGGCATCGTGTGCAAGTATCTTCTCACATTTGTTGATGGTTTCTTTTACTATGCAGAAACTTTTTTAGTTTGAAGTATGAAACTGATTTTAAAAGCAAAAGACATAAAGTCAACAATTAATGAATGGGTCTACACTTCACCATTTTTAAAGAGATCAACAATAGTATAGATCATGATTTATTCACGTCAGCACTACAGGGGTTCTTTGGAATAATTCTTTCTTGTGGAGACTATATTATGCATTGTAAGATTTGGGCAACATTCCTGGCCTCTACCCACTAAGTGTTTTGAAAATAAAAAATGACCTCTTATAGCAACAATAACAGCAGTTGTTATCATATTGATATCAACAGATTGTACATCTGTACTTAGAATTGAATTGACCTTGCCATTTTAGACATAAATAGTCTGATAAAGGGCATTTTAAGTATATGTATTTAAAAATGTCCTCAAGCTTCGCTCAGTGGCTGAATTAATAGGATTCATATTGCCTCTAAAAATACTTGTCATTCCATGTTCCTACTTTATCTGTTTTCTTTCTTTCTTAACTCACTCCTCTATTTTAATTTTCCCATTTACTTTTATCTTTTCACTAGAGGCCCGGTATACGAATTTGTGCATGGACGGGGTCCAGCCAGCCTGCCCATTTGGGACCAATTGGGATGGGCCAACTAGGAGGAGGGGCCTCAGGCACTTAGCCAGCTGGCTCTGCGCCTTGGTGAAATTCCCATTTGAACTTCTGATGAAGGGGACAATTTGCATATTAGCCTTTTATTATATAGCATTATTTTTCCTTCTCCCTTTTCTCTTCTTAGTTTAAACCCATTTATCTATTATGATACAGTTATATTTCATAGATTTTTACCAATACTGCTGTAGGTCTTACATTTTAGTTTTCAAATTGGCATATTTAGAGTCAGTGATATCTGCCTTTACTAACTAACCAAACAAAGAACGACAGCTGGGTAACACTGGTGATGACAGAAGGAAAAGCTGGTGCAACTAAACTCCCCTAGAAGGCAATGAAATCAGCATATCTGAAAAGTATTAAAAATAATAAGTTTCAGAACAATTTCAAACACTGTGTCACACTTTTGAATTAAAGATAATGGAGTGAGAAATGGAATATCTACTCAAGGAGGGCACAGATCCTTCTCTTAGACTTGCCACATTTTCTTTTGCAAATTAAAGTGTATAAAGCAAGCATTTTCATAGATTATCAGTGGCATTAATGTGAAAAGTATACGCTTTATTGCGAACCATTTGAGATGCAAGGCTCCCTGCCACAGAAATTGGATGACCATCGGCTGACAGCTCCCTTGTGTTATAAAATAATGCAAACAATATTTCCTCACCCCAAACAAAATTGGTTGAAATTACATTTTCCCAAGTCATATGGAAATGCGCTAATTTGTAACTTTCTAAAGCCAACACATTTATGCTTCAGAGATACATAATTTAGTAACAAACAGCAGACTGAATTTTGATCAGGTTTTAAAAATGGGTACAATAGCCTTCTCAGACTTCAAATGAGCTCAGAAAACTCTCTTGGTACTCTCTCCCTCATGAAATGGTAAGGGCAACATTCCCTTGAATTTTGAGCAATGTGCAGTGAAAGACAGTGAGCCAGTCGTGCATATTTGTATAATTTGCAAAGGCTCCCATGATTAAAGCAGCCTCCCAACTTGATAGCAAGCAGTTTACTTTAAAGGCAATAAAATTCTCCAAGAAACTAGACAAAACGTTATTGTGCTTTGTTTTTTGGTGTAAGATAGGAAGTGTAACACATGATAGCAAGCAATTCTGATAGGAAAACACACACACACACGCACGCACAAAATATAATTTTTCTTTATTTTTTGAAAAAAAATCTGGATTCTTAGCATTAAAAATGTAACACCATATAGTGCTCTAGTCCTCCAATAAACACAAAAATATATGCATTAATTTTTGTAGCAAACACCAAAAGATACGACTGATATGATTCAAACAATAGACAGAAATAAAACAACTGCTTGAGAATATTCCTGTGAACTCTGAATATCTGTTTTCTTCTATTCTTTTTTACCGTATACATTTTATCTCAATGTGCTTGATATTGAAAAAGGAAGGTATATTTCGATATATTTCAAAATTTTAACTTTTCTCCATCAGTTACTATTTTTTTAAAAAATACAGTGACTCCTCTAGCTATTGGAAAAACCTATTGGTCAGAAAGAGTAAATTCATACTCTATGCAACCATAGCTATATATGTAAAAGGCTAATATGCTAAGTGCCCCTCCATCTGTCTTACCCATCGCTCTGATGGGCACTGAACACCAGGGGACAGATGCTCAAGACGGAGCTGCAATAACATGCACAGACCCCGCACCGAGACCTGATACTGACAAAGGTACACTTGGCTTCCCCCAAGTGGGACACACTTCCCACCACCACCCTGGAGCGATAGCCCACCCAACTGCAGCTGACACCGCCGTGGCACAAAATGCGACCTACAGCCCAGCCCAGAAACAGTTGCTGTGGGCGCCAGATAATGACGTCTTATAGCAACACTCAGCTTCCTCTCCCTGGCAATGACTAGCGTCCTTGCAGTGTCTTCAGCCCAGCAATGTGACTTGCTTTATAGCCAGGTGTAAACATTTCACTCACATATATATATATATATATATATATATATATATATATATATATATATTATTGATTTTTTACAGAGAGGAATGGAGAGAGATAGAAAGTCAGAAACAACGATGAGAGAGAGACATCCATCAGCTGCCTCCTGCATGCCCCACAGTGGAGATGTGCCCACAAGCAAGGTACATGTCCCCAACCGGAATCGAACCTGGGACCTTTCAGTCCACATGCCGATGCTCTATGCACTGAGTCAAACCAGTCCCGGCAACATTTCACTCTTTAATCAAATGTCTCTGAAGCATTTTCCAGTGCCTCATCTCATTTGATCCTCATGGCAGTCATGAA
Organism: Lasiurus borealis; assembly: GCA_004026805.1. Classification (NCBI taxonomy): domain Eukaryota; kingdom Metazoa; phylum Chordata; class Mammalia; order Chiroptera; family Vespertilionidae; genus Lasiurus; species Lasiurus borealis. The sequence goes on along the minus strand of PVJN01007907.1, from coordinate 16,810 downwards.
GTCACTAGATAGGAGACTCAGTGGCATCCTATTTTCTTTTCATTAGCCAGAAAACGAAGATTTAGGAAGTTTAGAAACTTGACCTGAAGTTTAGAAACTTGAAAAGAAGTAAGAAATGGTGGACCTTGAAAATGACTTCAGGTTTTCTCACTGCACAGAATATTGTCAAACCCTGCTGCAGTTAAATATTTCACCCTTTGTTCTCCCTGCATGATCTACAATAACAATGTGCTTTGTGTAGATATTTACTGCTGTGTTGCTGACAATTAGCTGAGAGAGAAGTCAGGTGCTTCATTGGGGTGGGAAAACTATAGTTAAATCAGAAAGCAGGTCTAATTAAGCAAGTTTATTCTATGCATATGAAGAGCTAAGTTGACTTACACATGTGTGATACATATAAAGCTCTCACTGGCACCAGTTGCACATGTATGTTTTGGTCTGTCACTGTCGATTGTAAATTTGGTTGACCCTTCCATTTTAGAGAAAGGGCGAATAGTGATATTAAAATATTTCTTCTACCCAAAACTGGTTTAGCTCAATGGATAGAGCATCAGCCTGCAGACTGTAAAATATTTCTTCTAATTAATTTCCTTTCAGTGTGCATGAATCTGTGCACCAGGCCACTAGTACTTTATATTGAGAATTTATAAATCTTGGAGGTTTATTTCCTTAAGTTATATTTCAAAATACCAAATTGAGTAAATCCCCTGAAAGCATTATTATTTTCATAATCGCTCATGAGACTTTAGCAGGATTTGTGCTGTTTTATTTAATTATTAACTGGTAAGGATCTATTGCAGGGATCCCATGTGAATTGTCTTCTATGCTTCCTCCCTGATTCTCATTTTAAATATTTAAATCTATTTAATGACAGGATTGCAATATTGATTAGCTGTGATCTTGATTCAGTAATTGTGCAGAAAATTTTATTTGCATATCTTTTCAAAAAGTGAATTTGAAGTTCTGAGATGCTGACTGAGATTGGACAGACTATCTCTTAGCTATTTTATTGTCATGTCAACTATTTTACCTGAAACCATTTTATCATCAGAAGGGGAAATGCTTTAGTCAACTGGTAAACTGTAGTTCTTTTCTTTCTTACATTTTTTTGAGAATGGCATGCTAACTGATTGTGATCTTATATTCATTTAATTGCAAATGTTGACAATTAAATGAATGTTTCCATGTGCATAAAATAGGTTAATGGAGTTACTAAGAGATGTGTAAACTTTACAGAGCTTTTAGGCTTATTTGTTTAAAAGACCTAAGGAGTTTATTTTGCAAATGTAATTTGATTTGAGATATTCTTATTCAGGTATTTCAACAACAAATGTTTTTCTTTCTTAAATCCATTAATAACTGTTTAAAATATTTTATTCAAGAAAAACAAATAACACTAATTCTGAGGGTTGCTTGAGCAGGTGTGTGTGTGTGTGTGTGTGTGTGTGTGTTTGTTTTCTCAAGAAAATCAGTAAGCAGTCTTATATAGCAGGCAAGGTTTGATCACAAGAATCAGGAACTAAAAGCAGAGAGAACACACCCACCCAAATGAAAGGCTAACTCACTATATGTCTTATGGTCAGATGTGTGCGCACATCAATTAGACCCTCAAGCTCCCTGCCAGGAAAGTTGAAAGACTGCGTCTCCCAGGACAGGAAAATGCATTTAAAACGACCGCGGCCATAAAATAAACTGACATAACCCACAGCAACAATTAATAGAGGGAAAAATCCCCCGTGGATCTTCCTCTCTTTCAGCAGAGATTGTGGCTTTCTCTTTTTATTCCTCACCCGTGATCCTGGGCGAGTGGAAAAGGACATAAAACGCCTTCATCAGGCCCCCGATCCTCACTGCGTTCAGCCTTTCTGGTCTCTTCCTCAGCACAATGCAGAGTCCCAGGCACAGCATAGGCAAAAGAGGCAGATGGACAGCCTCATGCCTGCAAAGCAGCTCAGCGCCTCTGTTGTGATTCAGGTGGATTGACTGACTCGATCTGTGATGGATCCTGCTTTCCTGGTTCACAGGGACACTCAGGAAGAGGGAGGACGCTGTCTGGACAGGATCCAAGTGCTTAATGTACGCTGACCCCCCGCTTAACATGTATTATGTGTTCCCGAAAGGAGAGAGGGAAGCAGATAAATGATCTGGATGCCTCTGGTCCAAGGAAAGGGGAAGATAAACACTTACGCTGATGCTCAGTGATTTCCATCAGCCACTTTCTAAAACACACCCCATCTTCTCTGAGACGCTGCTGGGGGATTAAACTGCTTTTAGTTCCTGTGGCTGGCTTACATCTGGGAAACTTCAAATCTGACTCTCATGGTTGCTCAGTCAATGTAATTACAATAAACATTATTCTACTGCCCAAGCCTCTGGAAGTTATCAACAAAATTTAGAACCCTCAGCCGAGACCGGTTTGCTCAGTGGATAGAGTGTCGGCTTGCCGACTGAGAGGTCCCAGGTTCGATTCCAATTGGGGGAATGTACCTTGGTTTCGGGCACATCTCCACTGTGGGGTGTGCAGGAGGCGGCTGATCCATGTCTCTCTCTCATCGATGTTTCTGGCTTTTTGTCTTTCTCCTTTCCCCTTTCTCTAAAAAATCAATAAAATATATTTAAAAAAAATATTTAGAACCCTCAGAAATCTGGGACACATGAAAACTATCCCCACGAGCTAGTCCCCCCCAAAAAAAAAAGTTTGAAAAAATCAAGAAAATCACCACCAATTTGGGGTAGGAGTGAAAATGTGGTGAGACAAGCTTTTTCAGTGTCTACTAAAAATATATGCATGTGAGGTACAGAATTTACATATAATCTATCACTAATGCACTGATGTTTTCTTAGATGCACAATTTTTAATATGCATGAAAAAATGTTAGATAAAGCAAACTATGAATTGGGTAATTGTAGCTTAATCAACTTTAAGGAGACACCTTAAAAAACGTAGAGATCCATTGACAACTTTCTGAGTAATTTTTTTTCCGTTATGATATTTTTATTCATATGGAGTTCTAACATAAAAATAAAATTAGCAATAAACTTGCAAAGGGCAGAAATTTTTCAAATTTTCTCTCCTGCTAGGAAGCTCTTTAAGGAGCTGGCTTTGTAGAGTCCTATCTGCATAATTGCTTTTTCTTGTTCTCACAGAATAAAAAACCCGTATTAAAAAAATATTAAAAATTCCAAGTTTTTATCTCAGTCACAGCTCTGACACCTATATATGAGATATGGGTGAACATGCGATAACAATACTAATTAAATAATTATAAAATGTACAAAAATAATATCAATACAACAGCTAACAACTGTCAACTTGTTATGTACCAATAACTGTCTTAAACCCATTACTATTGCTATCTTATTTATTCTTAATTAATCTTATAATGATTTATCAGGATCTCATCATAATCTCATTTTATATATGAGAAAAGTAAGGCACTTAGAAGTAAACGAATTTTTTAATTCTAATCTCTCACTCCCTCTCCCCTTCTCTCTCAGGATTGAATTAGAATTTTTAAAATCCTCACTCAAAGATTTTTTTGTTTGTTTGCTTTTCTTTTGTTTTTGGAGGTTTGTTGTTGTTGAGTATTGATTTTTAAGAGAGAGAAGGGGAGAGAGGGACCGTTACTCAAAATAATTATGTTTTTAAAAAGCAGTTAGGTTCAGCTAATAGTAATACAGTACATTCTGTTAAATTGGAGTTTCAGTGAAACAATGGAAATTTTTTGTTACAGATATGTTCCATACAATATTTTGGGGATACTTATAATGTTAAATTATTTCTAATTACCTGAAATTCAACCTTTTTCCACCCCTCCACCCCTCCTTCCACCCTTCCTTCCTTCCTTCCTTCCTTCCTTCCTTCCTTCCTTCCTTCCTTCCTTCCTTCCTTCTTTCCTTCCTTCCTTCCTCCTCACCTGAGATATTTTCCCCATTGATTTTTAGACGGAGTGGAAGGGAGGAAGAGAGATGGAGAAAGAGAAATATCCCTGAGAGAGAGACATATCTCTAGTTTGCATGCCCCCCCACCAGGCCAGAGATTAAGCCTGCATCAGAGTACTAGACTGGAATCGAAACTGCACCCTTCAGTCAGAGGGCTGACATTCTAACTACTAAGCCAAACTGGCTAGGGCAGTAGTTGGCAAACTCATTAGTCAACAGAGCTGCAAACGGTGGCTCATGAGCCACATGTGGCTCGAGAGCCACCGTTTGCCTAACACTGAGCTAGGGAAATCATCCTTTATTTTTAATTACTACTTAATGATATTTTAAATGCTAATTCTGGCACTACTATTTAATAGCGTTATACATTTTCATTTCAGGGACATGCATTTTCATTGTCATTAGTATATTTCATCTGATATTAAGCATGAATAACTTTACATAATACTTCTGTGGCCTGGCTGGCGTGGCTCAGTGATTGAGGATCCATTTATGAACCATGAGGTACCAGTTCATTTCCTGGTCAGGGCACATGCCTGGGTTGTGGGCTTGATCCCCAGTGAGGGGTGTGCAGGAGAGAGCAAACTGATGATTTTCTCTCAGTATTAGTGTTTCTATCTCTCTCTCTCTCTTCCTCTCTCTGAAATCAGTTAAAAAATATTTTAAAAACTTCTAAAGTTGTATAATTTAAATATGATAGATAATAGCCTAACCTCATCTAATACATGAGACTTCCCACCACCTTTAATAATTCTTTCTTCTACCTGTTTTTATTCCTTCTTTCTCCTCTAAATTTAACACTTGCCTTTATTATTCACAATAAAACGTTGCATTTCATCTTTCTCTTTAGGTGTTAGACATTCCCAATTCCGCCTCCCCCGAACATGTTTAATGGTTTATTTTTATTATATCTCTATTAAATTTTATCAGCTTTTCCGGGTCTGAGACAGTATTGAATTTCTCAGTAATTTCTCCCTCTTATAAAGTCTTTATTGTTGAAAGTATTATAAATGTCTCATTTTTCCCCCATAGAAAGGAAGATTAAGGAAGTTTTGGATTACTCTCTTTCCTTTTTAATCCATTATAGGTGATATTTGCCTATCGTGAGCATAAAAGGTCATTGCTTTTACCCTAGACATATGCCTAGGTGTCAGCATTATGACCAGCATTTTATGGCTGAAGCAGCATCTTTTATTTAAAAAACTGGATCAGCAAAGATCAGTAGAAGGTCAGATTCTACTGCCTACACCGGTGGAAGTTATCAGTGATCAATCGCTCTTTATTTTCCAAAAGGAACATTGATATCCTTCTCAATAAGCTCCTATCATCCGGGTGTCCACACGCACAATGACATCATGTCACTCTCTCCAAATGGGAATGAGCTTTCCGCATGTGGAACTCATTAGGATGGAGCATCCCGGGAGCATTTTTGTGATGTAGCTACAAGGACAAGTTAAGAAATAATGAGATCCTGTCCATGGAGACAGGCTGATGAGTAGATAGATAGTCATGGAGAAATTTATACCCTCACAATATGTTTTTATTTGAAACAGAGAAAGAGAAAGGGAGAGAGAGAAACATCAATGATGAGAATCATTGATTCGCTGCCTCCCTCACACCTTCTACTGGAGATCAAACCTGCAAACCAGACATGTACCCTGACCAGGAATCAAAGGATGACCTCATGGTTCATGGGTCCATGCTCAACCACTGAGCCACAGGAGCCAAACTAAGTAAAATGTGTTTAAATATACTGTGGTACCTCGAGATACGAGTGCCCTAACATACGAGATTTTTGAGATATGAGCCGTCCAGTGAGTGATTTTTGCTTTGAAATATGAGCAACAGTTGAGATACGAGTAATTACTCGGATTGGCCGGCTGCACACGACCCACCAGTTTACCTCAACTTGAGCATCTAATAGTTTCCCACACCTCAAGGTTACGGAACGAATTAAACTCGTATCTCGAGTTTTTATTGATTTCAGAGAAGAAGGAAAGAGTTGGAGGTAGAAATATCAGTGGTGGGAGAGAATTGTTGATTGGCTGCCTCCCGCAGGCCCCACACTGGGGATACCACCTGAAACCCAGGACTGAGTCCTGACTGGGAATCAAACCGTGACCTCCTGGTTCAGAGGTCTCATAGGATGAAGCTCAATCAACTGAGCCATGCCAGCTGGGCAAGTGAAATATACAAGATAACTAATGGCTTCAATACCGCTTCTGTTAAGAGCTCACAAAAGCTTGTATTTGATGTTAATAAAATGTCACTGTCACTGATTTTAGAAGGAAAATAAAAAGCCCTAACTTTGAAAGTGGCTGAGTATGAGTTTAAGTTTCTGCAAAATAAGAGCGCTTGGATTCGGTCCAAAGCCCTTAGGCCAGCTGGACAATGAATTCACCTCTGAAGACAGACAGACAATATTTCACCTTGCCTAATTGGGCCACTCACTGGCCACGTGATAGTCTACTCTGCCAGAAGCAAAATGTCAGAGAACTGCTGCCACTTCCGCATTTCTAAAAAAAATTATAATAATAAAATAAAAATAAACGAAGAAAGAAAAGTTAGGAAGTCTAATTTATTTACAGTTAAGCCAGAAAGATGTTTCCTTGTGTTCTACAAGTAAACAATCTAATGACCAAGCAATTGTGGGATTGTCTTATCATTACCAACCAACTTCTTTAGACAATAAACCATGTTCTCTTTATTCCCAAGCACCATGTATAGTAAGACTTATGAATGCTTACTTGATGAGAGAATGCTAATTTTTCCAGGTAACTGTACATTTTCACACGGATACAGTGGTGCCTTGAGATATGAGTTTAATTCGTTCTGTAACCTTGAAGCGTGGGAAACTATGAGACGCTCAAGTCGCAGTAAACTGGTGGGTCATGTGCAGTTGGCTGATCTGAGCGATTACTCCTATCTCAAATGTTGCTCGTATTTCAAAGCAAAAATATCTCGCTCTATGGCTCGTATCTCAAAAATATTCTATGTTAGGACACTTGTATCTCCAGGTACCACTGTCCTAGTAAAATCACTTTCCATGTCCTGACTGACCTAAACCAGTCAACTTAATTCTTTCCCCTAAATGCTGTATTTAAGCAAGGATAATAAACATTTCTCTCCTGTAACAGAAAAAGGGTACCTGCTGGGAAACTTGTGAGATATAGCTTTGTACATGAAATATAAAATTTTGCATAGGGGTAAGCAAAAAATGTGATATTTGGTGATGTAGTTGAGCTGCTAAATTAATCAATCCCCATTACATACACATTTTCTTATCACTTAAGCACACTGAATCTGGATTTTCTCTACTTGTGGTCAAAGAAATCCAATATGCCATTTCAATATGTTTGTGAGGGTATAATTACTCCATGATTATCTGTCTGCTCCTCAGCCTGTCTCCACGGACAGGATCTCACCCTCTAGTAATCCAGATCCACTCAGGAGATGTCAGAGAGCTGATTTTGGCCCAATCCCCGCAGGCCAGGCTGAAGGACCCCGCTGTGCAGCACAAATCTGTGCACTGGGCCTCTAGTGTGTGTGTGTGTGTGTGTGTGTTTGTGTGTGTGTGTGAAATATTTAATTAGTTTTAGACAGAAGGAAGGGAGAGGGAGAAAGAGAAAGTGAGAAAGATTAATGTGAGAGAGAAACATGGATCAGTTGCCTCCCATAAGCATGGGGTATCGAAGCTGCAACCTGGGCATTTCCCCTCACTTGAGATGGCACCTGTGACCCTTAAGTGCATAGAACAACATTCTAACCAACTGAACCGCATTATTCAGGGCTAAACATATTTTTTAAAATATATTTTATTGATTTTTTTACAGAGAGGAAGAAGAGAGATATAGAGTCAGAAACATCAATAAGAGAGAAACATCAGTCAGTTGCCTCCTGCACAATCCCCAATGGGGATGTGCCCTCAACCAAGGTACATGCCCCTGACCGGAATCGAACCCGGGACCTTTCAGACCACAGGCTGATGCTCTATCCACCGAGCCAAACTGGTTTTGGCTAAACATATTTTTAATAAAATAATTACAACTCTCTTATTATTGATTTCTTGAATTTTTTCTACTCCTTCCCTTTCTTAGATTCAAAGATATATAGGACTTCTGTATATATTTCTATTTTCATTCTTTTAAAATGACTCTCTGTTATACACTTGTCTTTAGTAAAATGTGGAAAGCGCTTTGCCTGGATTCCTTCCTAATTATTGTTTTATTGTCATTACTTTATATCTTGGTGAAATGAGAATATTTCTAATGCGATATTCAATGCCGTGGATATGAAACTCGTGGATTCAATATTACAATTTAATTTCATGACTTCACTTGATTCTGTAACACCTTTTTCTTTTATGTTCTAGAATTGAAGATTGTATATAACCTACATGCAAAATAACTGGCTCTTGTTTTAGATATAATTTACATTCCGTACAATTCACTTACTTGAAGCATGAAATACATTATTTTTAGTATATTCACAAAGCTGTGTAACCAAAACCACAGCACATTTTACTCTTTGGTCTTTATTGTTGAAAGTATTACAGGTTCCCCTCTTTTTGTCCCAGTGACCCCTTCTAGCCTTCACCTGCCCCTGCCCCAGGCCTTTACCACTCAATCGTCTGTGTCCATTGGTTATGCATATATTCAACAAATTCTTTGGTTGATCTCTTTCCACCTACCTACCTACCCCCACCTTCTCTCTAAGATATGTCAGTCTATTCCATGCACTTATGTCTCTCCATTTATTTTGTTCATTCGTGTGTTTTTTTCCCATTAGATTTTACATGCAAGTGAGATCCTGTATTAGTTGTTTTCTCTGACTGGTTTCTTTTGCTTAGCATAATATTCTCCAGGTCCCTTCATTCTGTCCCAAAGGGTACGAGATCCTTATATTTTTTTACTGCGTCATAGTACTCCATGGTGTAATGTACCACAGCTTTTTTTATCCACTCATGTGCTGTAACCACAGTACATTTTAGAACATTGTTATTACCCACGAAAGTAACTCCAAGTATTTATGAATAGTCATGTTCCACTGGCCCCATCAGCCCCAGGCCCAGGCAACCACTAATCCACCTCCGTCTCTATAGATTATCCCACTCTGTACCCTTCATATAAATGGACTTGTACAAACTATGGTACCTTGTAACTGGCTTCTTTCCTGTAGCCCAGTGGTTCTCAACCTGTGGGTCACGACCCCTTTGGGGGGTCAAAAGACCCTTTCACAGGGGTCGCCTAAGACCATCAGAAAACACCTATTTTCCATGGTCTTAGGAACCAACACACAGCTCCTCGGTGTAGCAAAATGTAGCAATGTAGTTTACTGTTGTTATATGAAGACGGTTGCCCATGCTACACCACGATTCAAGACAAAATTTCATTTATTTGTAATTAGAAATAAATATTTCACAATATATAATTACATGTTGTTTTTGTGATTAATCCCTATGCTTTAATTATGTTCAATTTGTGACAATGAAAATACATCCTGCCTATCAGATATTTACATTACAGCTCGTAATAGTAGCAAGATTACAGTTATCAAGTAGCAACGAAAATAATTTTATGGTTGGGGGTTACCACAATGTGAGCAACTGTATTAAAGGGTCGCGGCATTAGAAAGGTTGAGAACCACTGCTGTAGCATAATGTTTTCAAGATTATTTCATGGGATAGCATATGTCGACACTTCACTTTTTTATTGCCAAATAATGTTTCATTGTATAGACATGATTTGACTACTTTAAACACATGCCTTTCAAAGTGATTTAATTATACTTTAATATGAAGATGACTAAATACAAATTCAAATAAAGATTGGTAAGTGTGAAATAATTTTTCCAATCTAGATTGACATCTACCCACTCACACATCCCACCTCATTGAAAAAAAAATGTGGCTGGAAATAAATATGCTATAAAAGGGAACATATAGATTTAACCTAGTGAATTCCAACCTAGTGAATTCTTATCTCAGAAGCTAATTTAATATGTGAATTCCAACTATTGTTTCTTATTGATGGCTAAATATACAATAATTATTGAAGTTTCAAATTAATTAACATTAGCTTTAATATTATATTGGCTATATTTTCATATATGGGTTGGTGAACAAAGTCAATCTAACATGTGAATAAATAGCAACTATAACTTACTTTTACTCTTTCTCTGCAAATTGACACCTGGTGTGATATAAATTCTGGAGAAAAATGAACATCAAAGAAAACAAATACAAACTCCTACTACAATACTCAATTCAATACATCAAACTGTATTTGAGACAATTCATCAAACATTATCAGTAAAAAACGTAGATATTTTTGTCTCATCTTGATATCGAATTACAGTTTTCTGTATTATTTAATTATTATATCTTATTTCACTATGCTCTTCACTGAATCAATTACTTTATAAAGATGCCTCAATAGTGAATTTGTACGCTAAAATTTTGATCTTAGTTATAGCTGAACATATTGTCTGAATACTGTGGTTGCTATTATTATATTACCTTTATAATATAATGTCACCTGAATGAAGAAAATGTATTCTTGATTTGGTTTTTTACTGAACAATATTTTATGAACTTTTCCAGCATATTTTTAAAAGTAACAGTGTTTAGAATGGTGCCAGGTTTCAACCACCGAGGTTGTTAATTTTGATACTTGAACATCCTCCAACACTTTGTGGCTTCAGGTGCACAAGCACAAAGAAACAGCATAACATAACTCCTTTCTCAGGTGAGATTGATTGCTTAGAGCTCCGGCATGCAGAGGTGGTTTTGATATGTCCAAATGTGCACGCTTTATGGTGATTATATGTTAGGATGACTTCTAAAACAAATTCACAGAAATATAGTGAGGTAACCAAAAATATGGATTAAATGCCTCGTCTAATGTCAGATGTCAGACTACAGAGTTAAGAGGCTTCTTATTTTAAATGAGATTTTCGTCTTTAGGAGAACAAGTTCAAAGTCACCTGTGGTTTTTGAAATCTGTGTTCTTTACCCTTTGGCAGTGGCTACAATTCTAGATGGAATTGGGGGTGTGAACAGGTAATTAATGCAGATGTGAGCAAAACGTAGGTAAATTACCAGCCACCATTACATAAAAGATAAGTCACAAGTAGGGATACAACATAATAGCAATAATAAGAAGGCAAATATTTCAAATAAATTACATAATAATAAATCCATAATAATGTAATTATAAACTGTGTTTTGTGTACTCGCAATTGTAAACCTACTTTTGCACACCCCTGTATTGGTCAGACACTTCAGCACAGGTAATTCTATTTGATCCTAATAATAAGCTGGTAAAATCACTAAAACCTTATCTTTTAAGCAAAAACAAACAAAAACCCCTAAGCTTCAGAGAAGTTAAATGATTGCCCTTCTAGCAGAGGCAGGTCTTGAAGGTATTATTTTCTTATTGCAAGTCAAATGTTATGTGATGCCACACAGATTTTCAATTGCTCAGAGAAATTACACATGGTATATATACATATATATGCCCATCACTCTTCTAAATGCTTCATGTGGATAATCGCATCTTTTAAATGAGAACTCCAATGTCTAAGGAAGTTAAACAGATCACTGGGTCCTCACATATAGAAAAGAGATTGAGACCTTCAGTATTTTGCTCCAGGTTTGTGTTACTATTAACAATATTTTCTTACCTGGTACTTGTAAAGCATTTGGAGCAGGTACGCCAGGTACACATCTTAATATTCTTTAAATATGTGACCACTATGATGTCTCAAGTCACAATTAGGGTATAACAAGAGTCTTCTTTCTTCATCCAAAAAATGCGCTAAATGTGCATGATAGCTAACTAAATTGATTTGCTCCTTTTATTGTTTGTTTGTTTTCTGTTACTCTAGTTATGATTGTATATAAGTATTACACTTTTTTATGTTTATTATTTCTGACCAGATGGCATTAAGAAAGCATTAATTACATTAGGAGTTTAAATAAAGATATGTAATATTTTATCCCCAGGAAGGCTTAACATTTCATTGCCTTTCTTTTATTTGTGTTCAATAATCCCAAAATGTCATGAATAGCTACATGCGGTTATTTTTTTAAAATACTCTGTTGAGATTGAGATTCTATCAGATGTTATTGTAATTACTATTTCTTGCAGTGTAAATTTTAGGCGATTGTTTGAAGATAAATTAAAAGGAGGTGGACATGTATTTTTATCACAGCTACTTGTTATGTGTTCTATTGTGTTCAGATGTCTAGTGTTGCATGCCAACTGTTTTTCTTCCATCTTTATACATGGCGACTAGCGATAATTTTAAAGAAAATTAATTTTGATTGTTAGTCTTAATGATTCACCAGAAACATTTGAAAAGTTTGAAGAGACAAAAAAAAGTGCTGTCTTGTCATATGAGAAAGGTACTCTTGAACAGCTGAGATAATATATAAATTTCATGAACATAACAACCGAAATAAGTAATCATGTGACATTCTTATCATAACCTTACTTACGTCGGTCTTGAGATTGCCATCATAATGATTGAATGGCCAAGTCCTATTTCTTCAACCTTGTTTGAGAAATTATTATACTGTACTCAAGGCCCAATGCATGGAATTACTGCAAGAGTAGTAATTCCTTCTACCAGCTACTGGCACTGGTTTCTCTGGTACCCAGGACCTGGGCTTCTCTCACAGCCCAGCTTCATCCAGAAGGTCGACTGGAAGGTCGCCTGGAAGGACGGCTGGTCAAATTAGCATATTACTTTTTTATTATCATATATAATATATCAGCCTGACCTGCTGGAGGTGTTAAAAAATAAAGCCCTGGAGTCGCACTTCCAGAGATTCGGAATTAGTGGGGCAGAGAAGGACCCCTCATTTTTTAACAAGCACCTCCACCCCATTTTTCTGCTCTCCGTGTTAATTCTCTAAAAGCGTGGAATAGATAACTCTCATTTTGAGAAGTTCAGCAGATCCTTCGTACCTATAGGTTTCACGTCTGCGGAGTCCATCCCTCGTGGATTAAAACAGTATCTTCAGTCTGCATTTGGGAGTTCCCAAATGCAGAGGGCCAACTGTATGCATTGTTCTATGTATAAGGAACTTGAGCACCCGGGGATTTAGGTATGAATGGGGGTCTTAGAACTGACCCCCTACAAACACCGATCCTGTGGCTCGCTAGCGGTGCCCCAGAATTACACAGAGGTGATTTGAGCATTTGCAGGCCCAAGCACATGGACCTTCATGGAATTCCAGGGCTGACTTTGCAGCTTATCTCTGATGAGAACCACTCATCCACACAATTGAAATTGCTCATGACCATCAACAGAGAGACAAACTTTCTCTTTGTACAGTTCTCCTTTCTCTCTCTCCTCTCTGTCTTATTTTTGCTTAGCACCATCTTGTTTAATGGTGCCTTACCACTGCCGTGTGTCCGTGTGTCTGTGTGTGTCTCAAGAAAGCACACTAATATCTCCATGTTTAGACAGTGATTGATGTTACAATCGACAGGATCTTAAATGCTGCTTTTTTTGGCATAATTACAATTACTTATAAAAGACAAGTGGCCTTTTGTCTGTCATTAATTCGGAGAAGAGTCAGTACATTATTAATATTCAGGATACTCAATTCATGGAATAAATTTTTCAGGCAGCAATGATTATAACAAAATTAGGAATCCAATCTCCAACTCCTACCCTCCCTCCCGGTGAAACTTACACTATGAATGGAAAAGGGCACCTATTCTCATTATGGTATTTAAACTGTCATTATCAGGGCTAATTCTAATGTCACACTATGGATGATGAGTCGCTGGAATCCAATTTGAATGCATAATACCACATTTAATTTGCACTGCTACCTGTCAATAGGAAAGAGACTGAGGCGTGTCATCCGAGATATCCATAGGGAATATTCAATTCTAATTAACCTTCCTATTTTTGTTAAATCTTTGTCGTCTTGAAATGAGCTGTTTGTGCCATTTCTTATTCTTATAACAATCTGTCACTAGAAAGAGTTTGCATTTTAATCTGATATTCTCTGAGAAATACAATAAAGGTTGTTTCTCTTAATCTCCTCAGTTCTACCCTTGCTTTTTTTTTCCATTTATTTTCCATGGGTTAATTATGACTAAGGTTATAATCTCAGTGCAGGTGTAGGGCACTTTGGGAGATTGCAGAAAATGATTTTCCACAAACCATATATTATACAATCTATGGCAAATGTGAGATTTCCCTTTTTCTAACTTAATATTAATGGGAGGAAAAATCGTTGTGGTTCAACTAATGCAATTGAGAGTCTCTAAATCCATGTTGTCATGTAAATACCTTTATAAAACTACTCTTAAGCAATAATTCACTGCCATGTGTCACCTAAAAACAATAAAAATAAATTAAACATTAGCTCTAAATCATAGGAAATAAAGAGGAGGAAATAGCTTTTGCAGAAAATCTGGAGCTCAATTTAGGAATGAATCTTCTTTGAAGTCAAGTTTTGGACAAGTGAATGGTATTACTTCTGTGTACTTACTGTCTTTCCCATCGCGGTTTGTAACACTGGTGAGAGGAATGCACTTTCGAGGGCCATAGAGATTTAATGTGATCCCCGCTGGTGGGGGTACAAGGGCCTGTGGAAAGGCTGTTTCCATCCTGAGAAGACTCTCTTCATGGGTACCATGGAGGAGTCAAGATGAATCAGCTATTTTGGAGGCAGTAAGATGTGATGGGGTTTTTTTGTTTGTTTGTTTGTTTGTGAGTTTCTTATTGATTGATTGATTGATTGATTGCAAGCAGCCACGTTTTTCAAACACATGCTTGCCCTGGCACTGTGTGCACTTGAGCAAGCCATTGGACTTTTTGGAGCCTTACTGTTAATTTTTTTTAATAATTTTTAGGGAGGGAGGAAAGAGAGAGAGAGAGAAACATCCATGATGAGAGTGAATCATTGATTGACTGCCTCCTCCTACATGCTCCACACTGGGGATTAAGCCTGCCATCAGGACATTACCCTGACCAGGAATTGAACCGTGAACCTTCTGGTTGTTAGGTTGATGCTCAATCACTGAGCTATGCTGGCTGGGCTGCGTTGACTTCTTAGAAGTAAGGTAGGGATAGTGATACCAAGCACAGAGAATGCTGTAAGGTTTAAATATGATTCTGGACTTAGCACCAAAGTAGCACTCAAAAAAGGGCAACTAATATTTGACTTCTATGTGATATATATTTTAATTCTAATTCCATAAAATGATCGGATTAGCTCTTTTAAGGGCTCTTTAAGAGGAAAGAGTAAGAGAAAAAGAAAATTTTCCACTTCTGATTTTCAACGAACCACGCATATTCTTTCCTTTTTCTTCTATTTAAAAAATCTAATTCAGTCCACACAATCCAAAGACAGAAAACCCAGCATTCACCTGGTTGAGAAGGAATAATCCAGATATGAATGAACCCAAATTCATTCCAGAAGGATAGAACGGAGCGCCAAAAAACAATTGGTCATATCTGTATGTTTAAAATAAAGACGGTTATTAAAAAAAAATCACTAAAATAGCACCTAGAGCATAATATACCACCAATAGATGTTAGCTTGATATGATAATGTTAAAATATACTTTTGATAAGGTGAGCCTTTAAAATGCAAATTTAATTATGTAGGGAAAATCATGAATGATTTTCCAACTATAAATGAAACATCTGATGATGTCTTTTCTTCTCAAATACAAGTTAATATTGTCATGATTTTAGTTATTTGCTTTGAATGTGTACTTATTCAAAGAAATTCAACGGTGAAA
This sequence comes from Lasiurus borealis, assembly GCA_004026805.1. NCBI lineage: Eukaryota > Metazoa > Chordata > Mammalia > Chiroptera > Vespertilionidae > Lasiurus > Lasiurus borealis. The sequence continues at coordinate 1,094 of PVJN01007907.1, read as the reverse complement.
TATATATACATATATTTGTGTGTGTGTGTGTGTGTGTGTGTGTGTGTGTGTGTGTGTATGTGTGTGTGTGTGTGAGTGTGAGTGATTCTCCAATGGCAAAGTCTTTCTAGGAAAAAGTGAAAATGTACGGGTTCTCCAAAGAGAGAGTAGCAGAGTGTGCAGTTTCTGCACGTGTTGGGGGCTGGTCTTTCCCAGGCTGGCTTTACTTTTTTACAGTTTATTCCTCACACCTCACTTTCCTGATCTGTAAAATGTGAAAAAAACACACAAACACAACTCCTTCTTCATAGGCTTGTTATAAAAATGCAATGTTATTACCCATAAAACATTCAAAATAATAAGTGCTATCTTGGTAACTACTAAATAAAAGAAATATATTTATGTTGCGTCTCCTTTCAACAGAAACAGGAATCATCTTTCCCCCATAATATAAACCTATACCTTTATACCCAGAATAAAAATCATCATTTGACTTTATTTCAAAAAGTAACCAGTGACTACTTAGGACTCTGTCTGTAATTTGTCTTTTAAATTTTTTTTGAAAATTCTAAAAGGCATGTGCAATTTAGGGGAGAGGTTTGAATTTTTCCTTTTGCATGATTTTATACTGAGTTTTTGTCACGTGCCTTAACCTTCCCCTTTCAAACACAGTGCTTCGTAAGGGAGCATATGATTCGTACTTGAAGAGTTAATTTACTTATCAGTAATACCTGTAGGTAACATGGGACAAACACATGCTGACTTGCGAAGGAGTAGACCCTTCGTTCCCACGGTGATTCATATTTATCAAAGCTCTCTCATTTCTATCTAGATTCCCTTTCCTAAACCTTCCACACGGCAAAAGAAAAAACACTGCTATTTTTATTGCTTCTCATTTTTAAAAATTGACTCGTAGGATGACATGATATTGTACATAAAAAACCCAAAGGACTCCATTCCAAAACTAATTGACTTAATTAATGAATTCGGCAATGTAGCAGGATACAAAATTAATGCTAAGAAGTCTGTGGCATTTCTATACACTAATAGTGAAATTACAGAAAGAGAGACCCAAAAAGCAATCCCATTTACCATCGCACCAAAAAAATTAAGAT